>APFE030359922.1:58428-84708 GCA_000404065.3 Pinus taeda
AGGTGGGGCGATATAGAGTGATCGTCCCAAGGAGGAGGGGCAGGATCCTTGAGGTACCCAACCTCTTGGATGAGACCTTGCTATAGGAGCCCCGATGTGGAGTAGAAGGAACTGACTGATTGGGTAGAGACAGATGCAAATGGAGTGGCAGAGAGAGTGAATACCCTCTTATTTGTTTCAAGTGTGGAAAAATAGGTCATTATGTAAAATGTCCTCATAAGCAAAATAGTGATGATGAAGAAAATTCTAAAAGGATGGTATACAAAAACAAAGGGTTCAACAAGAAGAATTTCCTCTCTAAGCAAGATGAGTCTGATGAAGATGAATTTGTAGTCATCAAAAGGAAATCAACTAACCAGTTCCCTCACCGCAAAGGAGGTAATGAAGAATCAGATGAAGAAAATGACCATGATGGAAGCCAAGAAGTATTATTCTTTGCATTCACAAATGATGATGACTCAGGGGTAGATGGAAATATAAGTGAATTGTTAATAAGTGCCATTGAAGAAAATGAGAAATTATGAAATAAAATCATTCATATCAAGGTAGAAAACAAGGAAACAAAAAGAAGGGAAGATCTCTTGAAAAATAAGCTAAAAGAAAAAGAAGAAGCTTGCGAAGAACGTGAAGCCGAAATAGTATCTCTGAGGAAGGAATTGGAGAAAGTTAAAAAGGGTTGGAAAAGCTCTCAAATACTTGACATTATTCTAAATAATCAAAAACCTCAACATGACAAATATGGAATAGGTTTTAAAGGAGAATCATCAAGTAGTACTAAGAATAATATGAAAAGCTATGTTGATGTACTTTCCAGCAACCCAAAAGAAGAAAGATTATTTCATCAAAGGCTCAACCCAGATGCAAAGAATGAAGAGAGAGTAACTCCAAGGAAGAATGTTGATTTGAATCATGGATGTTACAATAGATACAAAACAATATTTCATCAAAGGCCCATCTCAAATCCAAAGAATGAAGTAGGAGTAATTCCAAAGAAGAATGTTGATTCAAATCATGGCTATTACAACAGGTACAAAACTATCTTTTTGGGCATTGTTTCCATTGTAAAAATTTTGGTCATCAGGCTAGCCATTGCATGGATCATAAGAATGACATGCCAAAACTGAAGGATCAAATAAACAAACCATATGGCCCCAAAGGGCAAGGACAAATCAAGACCTACAATTCTTTTGATACCTTGGTCAAATTTGATCTCATTTTCTCATTATGTAATAATAATGGACACAATGAACAAAATTTCCCACTCAAAAGAGGAAAAGAAAGAAGTGAGAATCCCAACATGGATAAATGTGGCCTAGCTCTATGTGCTCAAAATAATGAAAACCATTGGTTTGTGGATAGTGGGTGCTTATTGGTTTGTGGATAGTGGGTGCTTTAGACACATGACAGGGGACAAAGGGAAGTTTGTCTCATTGAACAAAAAGGAAAGAAATGTATCCTTTGGAAGTGGATCTGCCAAAATTACTGGAAAAGGAATTTTTACTCTTATTAATGGAAAAGGAAAAGCTCAAAATTCTTTACTAGTAAAACGTGCTCAAACACAACCTACTAAGTGTTAGCCAAATCTGTGATCAAGGACATAATGTTGTCTTTAGCACCAAAGACTGTGAAATAAGGAACTCTTCCTCAGGGGAACTTGTGGTGAAAGAGGTTAGAAAACCAGACAACATCTATATTCTGAACAAAATTCAAGAAGATAAATTCTACCTAAGACAAACAAATGAAAGTTAGTTGTGGCACAAGTGACTTGGACATACAGGCTTTGATAACTTGATCGATATTAGCAAGATTAAAGTAGTATGAGACATTCCAAAGTTATTCAAACCAAATCAAGGAGTATGTGGCCCATGTCAACATGGAAAGAAAACTAGAACAAGTCACAAGACCAAGGAGTTCTCTACATCAAAGCCTTTGGAGAGCTTTCATGCTGATTTATGTGGACCAACTAGAACTCTGGCACTCCAAGGAGAAAGGTACTTTGCTTTATTTCTCGATGACTATACTAGAATGATGTGGGTATATTTTATAAAATATAAATCCAAAGCATTTGAGTGTTTTAAGAATCTTAAGGCTCTTGTGGAAGATGAAAAGGACTCTAAGAATAAGTGTCTTAGAATAGATAGAGGGGGAGAATTCACATCAAAAGAATTTGATGAATTCTGTAAAATACATGGAATTAAAAGAGAACTCTCTGTTGCCACAACACCAAAGCAAAATGGGGTAGCTGAAAGAAGAAACCGAACAGTTCAAGAAATGGCAAGAACAATGTTAATAGCAGCTAACTTGCAGACAAAATTATGGAAAGAAGCAGTCCAGGAAACGGTCTATACATTGACTCGAACTCAATTGAGACCAAATAATGAAAAGACTCCTTAGTAATTATGGAAAGGAAGACTCGCGTCAGTAAAATACTTAAGATTTTCGGAAGAAAGTGCTTCATAAAATTCAATGATGACTCACCAGGAAAATTTGATTCACGGGTTGATGAAGGGATCTTTCTTGGATATTCTATAAGAAGCAAAGCCTACAAGTGCTACAACAATTGACTATGGAAAATAGTGGAAAGCATTGATGTAAAAATTGATGAAGACCTTCTAGAAAAAGAAATTGAAGAACATGAAGTTCATCCTCTCATTGAAGAAGAAGAACCTAAAAAAGAATAAAAAGATCAAAAAACCAAGGAAAAAGAACCATATTAAACCCCTTCAAAGATGAAATTTCTCCAGAAATATCATCGAGAACAGCATATTATTGGTAATATGGATGAAGAGATGCAAACCCGAAGAAGGATGACTAGTACACCAAGGAAGAATGATGTTTCTCTTCTATCCATGATAGAACCAGAAACATTTACTCAAGCAGGTAAGGATCCTCATTGGGTAAAAGCCATGGAAGAAGAAATGTCTCAGATTGAGAAGAATAAGGCATGGGAGCTGGTACCTCATCCAAAGGACAAAAACATAATAGGAACCAAGTGGGTGTTTAAAATCAAAATGAATGAAGATGGACAAATCATCAGAAACAAGGCAAGGCTTGTTTGTAAAGGCTATTCACAAATTAAAGGCATTGACTTTGAAAAAACATTTGCACCAGTAGCTCGCGTGGAAGCTATCAACATGTTTTTGGCATTTTCTTGCTCAAAAGGATTCATAATATATCAAATGGATGTAAAATCAACATTTCTGAATGGAGAACTCAAGGAAGAAGTCTACATGGAGCAACCATAAGGGATTAATCTAACAAAAGGAAAAGACTTTGTTTGTAAGTTGAAAAAGGCATCATATGGGTTGAAACAACCTCCTAGAGCTTGGTACATAAGATTGGATCACTATCTACAACAACAAGGCTTCAAGAAGGGGGTGGTAGGAAGTAATCTCTACATAAAGACGAATGAGGATAAGTTACCAGTTACACTTGTTTATGTTGATGATCTGATTTTTGGTAGTAATAATGATGAGATGAGCCATGAGTTTTCTCAAAATATGTCAAAAGAGTTTGAGATGTCAATGATAGGAGAGTTATCTCACTTCCTTGGACTACAAGTATCTCAAACCATGACAAGCATGTTTATATCTCAAGCCAAATATCTTAAAGGCATGCTTAAAAGATATGGAATGGAAGACTATGCACCCATGAGCACTCCTATGACCACAAGTTGCAAATTAAGCAAAAATGATTACTCCCCTCTGGTAGATGCAACTCATTACAGGTCAATAATTGGAGCCCTTTTGTACTTAACTACTACGAGACCCGACAATATGCAAGCAGTAGGAATGGTGGGAAGATTTCAATTAGATCCTAAACAATCCCATTTATTGGTTGTAAAAAGAATTCTTAGATACTTGAAAGGAACTCCTGATTTCAGTCTTTGGTACCCTAAGAGCTCAACTCTTACTTTGACTCCATACATCGATGCTGATTAGGCTAGAAGTGTCAATGATCAGAAAAGTACTAGTGGAAATGCATTCTTCCTGCGAGACTTTTTAGTATCTTGGCTCAGCAAAAAATGGTCATCCATATCACTATCTACAGCTGAAGCTGAGTATACAGTTGCTGCAGATTGTTGTATTAAAATACAATGGATGAAGGAAGCTCTAAAAGATGTCAACATAGGTACAAATCAACCAACTACCATCTATTTTGATAATACAAGTGCGATTAGCCTCAGCAAAAATCTAGTGATGCACTCAAATACCAAACATATACCAATCAAGTATCATTTCCTTCGTGAACAAGTAGCTAAACAAAACATCATCTTGGATTATATCAATACTATGGAGTGGATAGCTGATATTTTCACAAAACCTCTTCCTCGAGAAGCATTTGAACATCTTCATCAAAAGATGGGGGTTATCTCTTTAGCATCACTTAATTTGATTCATAAAGATGTTGCAGGACAGGGGGAGCAATTCGACAGGGGGAGTCCTTGTGCACTCCTTTGCCACTGATGTCAAAGGGGGAGAGAAGAAGAATATTGCCATCAATGACAAAGGGGGAGATTGTTGATCTAGATTGTCATTAATGGCAATATGAAGTTGAGGAGCTATCAGAGCAGAGCTATCAAAGCAGAGAAGAGAAGCAAGTGTAAGAGCGGAAGATTGAGGAAGAGCCACATCAGAGGAGCCATATCAAGAGTATCCCATGTGATGTATGCCCAAGAAGAGCTGAGAGGAAGAATTCATCAAAAGAAGCAAAGAGGAACATATCAGAGCAATGAATATTGGAAGTTGTCATATTAGGAGTGTTATATTGGATCTAGGCATGTAGAAATCAGGATTCCCATGTAAATGGATGGAAGGATCAGCTGGAAGCAGGCGCAATTGAGTTTTACAGCGGAACAAAAGAAGACCGGGAATATCTGACTATAACAAAGAATGCAGACTTTTCCTAAAATTCCTAAGGAAAGGCCAAGAAACCAATGAAGGGCAATGGACGATGAAGATTAAATCATATGGTTGAAATTGGAGGATTAACGGCCCATAACATAGTTTCCATAAGCGGTAAGTGGGTTCACCAGGTGAACTCAAGGCTTTAAGTGGTATTTAGGGTTGATGATACCATTCATCAACTGACACGTTGCAGGAGGAGAGAGGAAACTTCTTTATCGGGCGGGTAATCCTCGTGCATGTAGCTCACCCGATATCATTGTCGAGTGTTGGATCAAATGTGGTTTTGATCTACAGTGTAGGATCACTGAGCAACTTTGTTGGTTGGGTGTAATATCAACCATTAGATGGGATGGTAAGAGCTACGATGGAGGATTGATCTAAAAAGGGCAAACATTTTAAAATGTGCATGTACGCGGACCCAGCTACACCATTGCAATATGATTTAATATATTATCACATCCACCATATCGCAAGACTCTTGTAAAGCCTTGCCACATTGAAAGTGCTGATTGCAATAATACACGGACCTGAACCACTGATTGCGATATGTATTCAGACCTGTTGCAACATTATAATACAACCTATTGAAATATCACATCCATTGAATTGCAATGTTCAAAATAATTGACACCGTTAGACTGCCGATTGCAATTGTGATTATGACGTGGCATGTGGGACCTCCCTGTTGGTACAGTCTCTCCAACGAAATCCTCTGTAAATAATGAAGTCTAATGTATGCATATTATTAAAGGAAAAAGGACCTCTCTTATACTTTTTAATAAGAAACATTTCTCTGTATTTCGGCCTCTCTTCCTCCTGAACATGTCTTGTGAGTATTGGAACACTCAAATAGATAGAGGAAGCCATGGATTGGGAAGCCGAAGTGCCAAGTGAGCATAGAAGGTTGAGCGAGCATTGAGGAAGTCGAAGCTCAAATGAGTGAAAGGGAATCCAAAGGTCAGGCATATCAAGATAAGAAAGTAGAGAATTGTCTTTATGCAGTAGTTGCTGGTGAACTGTAAAAAAAAATGGAGCCGAAGTTTTGGCAGAGGTGGAAGGAATAGGAGGACAAAAGTAAGTCATAGGTCAAGTAGGGTTGGGAGCAGAGAATTACAACCAAAATAGATCTAGATAGTTACAGCAGAGGGTTGGATCCCATGAGGTTGGTGCCTCAGAATTGAAAGGATTGGTGCCTTGGGAGTTAGTGCTCTTAAATTCAAGGTTGGTGCCTTGACAAGACAGAGTTGGTGCTCTGGAGGTTGGAGTCGTTATCTATTTTTGTGTTCCAAATATAAATGTTTTTAACTGATAAAAATAATGATTGAAAATAAATATTGATTCCCTCCCCCTCCCCGGTATTTCCAACATGGGTAAGAGATTGCACATTTGATTTAAATAGTATGCCTACAACAACACATTTGAGCATGTTACCATTGGGATCATACAATATGTTGTTGGGCATGGATTGGTTGTATTTACATAGAACCAAGGTTGACTACGATGACAAAGATATTGAGTGTGTTGATGACAATGGAGAACCAAGAATCTTGTAAGGTAAGAAGAAAGCCACATCAGTTAGGATATATGCAAGCAAAGCATAGCTGTAGGAAAGGATACAAGCTATTTGCAGTACACATTTCTAGTGATAAGGGTAAGGAGGTTGAGGATGTAGATGTGTTGAATAAATATCCACTGTTGCAAGAGTTTCAAGATGTATTGCCCGAGGACATTACAAAGTGTCCACCTCATAGGGAGGTGGAATTTTCTATTGAGTTAGTCAAGGCATCTTCAGCATTGAAAGAACCTTATAGGATGATCACACTTGGGTTGGTTGAGTTACAATTGCAGCTATAGGAAATGTTGGACAGGGGATACATTAGGCCAAGTGTATCACCTTGGGGTGCACTGGTCTTGTTTGTGATGAAGAAAGATGGTATTATCAAATTATGCATTGATTACAGGCAATTGAACAAACTAACTATCAAGAATAGGTACCCTTTGCCATAGATTGATGGATTGTTTGATTAGTTAAAGGGAGCCACAATGTTCTCAAAGATTGACTTGAGATCCAGATACCATCAGGTACGCATCAAAGAGGAGGACATTTACAGGCCTATGTTCAAGATCTGGTATGGGCATTATGAGTTTTTTGTTGTTCCATTTGGCTTAACTAATTCTCTAGCTACATTCATCTGTTTGATGAATAGTGTGTTGAACCTGTATTTCGATAAGTTTTTTATTGTGTTCATTGATGATATACTCGTATATTTTAAAAATGATGACGAGCATGACAAGCATTTAGTAGTAGTGTTGAGGTTGTTGAGGGAGCATCAGTTGTATGATAAGCTCAACAAGTGTAGTTTCTTTCAAACGAAGGTTCACTACTTGGGACATGTTATCTTCAAGGAAGGCATTACAGTAGATCCAGAGAAGATAAGGGCCATCATGGAGTGGGTAGCTCCTAAGAATGTGGATGAGGTGAGATCTTTCATGTGTTTGGTGGGCTATTATAGGAGGTTCATCAAGAACTTCTCACAGATTGCTTATCCTGTTACATCATTGTAGAGGAAACGTAAGAAGTTTGAATGGAAAAAGGAGTGTGAAGCTAGCTTTGAGTAGTTTAAGCAGTTGTTGATGCATGCACCAGTACTATAGATTGCAGATCTAGATAAAGAGTTTGTGGTACGCATAGATTCTTGCAAGAGAGAGGTTTGTGGATTCCTCATGCAAGATGGATAGGTGGTATGTTATGAGTCCCAACAACTAAAAGAGCATGAGCAGAACTACTCGACACATGATCTTGAGCTAGCAGAGATTATACGTGCATTGAAGATGTGGAGGCACTATCTTCTTGGCAGATGGTTTGTGCTTATGAGTGATCACATTGGGTTGAGGTATTTGTTTAACTAGCTAAATTTGAATGCTAGTCAGGCTAGATGGTTGTCCATGATCAACGAGTTTGATTTCGAGATCAGGTACATCAAAGGTAAAGAGAACGGGGTGGCATATGCTCTCAGTAGATGGGTATAGGTAAAGCATTTGGCAACTGTGAACTCCTATGGGACAAACTTATAGGATAGGATCCTATAGGCACGATAGCGGGATGTTAGGTATATGGATATTGTGCACAAGTTGTAGCATGGTGATAGTACAGGTACAGGTCATGGTATAGGTGTAGGTGTAGATATAGGTACAGGTGGAAGTATAGGTACAAGCACAGGTATAGGTACAAGAGCTGGTATAAAGGGCATGGATTATTGTCTTACAATAGATGGATTGGTCAGGTTCTGAGATAGGATACATGTACAGGATAGCAGTGAGCTCAAGAAGGTGATATTGAGGGAATTTCATGCGAAAACTTATTCAGATTACCTGGGTTGTTAAAAGACACTGACAGCGGTGAAGATATATTACTCTTGGCTGAATTTGAAAAGGGATGTAGCAGAGTTTGTGACGATATGCTTTGATTGTTAGGGAGCTAAGGCAGAGTGTAAACATCCAGGTGGACTGCTACAGCTGATTGCAATTCCAGAATGGAAATGGGAGGTCATTTCCATGGACTTCGTCATAGGGTTTCCAAAGATAGTGAAGCAGCATGATTCCATCGTGGTCATTGTGGGCAGGTTAATAAAGGTTTCACACTTTCTTCTGGGGAAATCTATGTTCTTAGCTAGTGATGTGGCACATGTATTCATCCGAGATGTGGTTAGACTACATGGTGTTTGAAAGAAGATTGTGTCAGACAGAGATGCGAATTTCACTTCCAAGTTTTGGAAGGAGTTATTTGCAAGTTTGGGCATAGAGTTCATCTTCATCACAACTTATCATCCGTAGAAAGATGGAAAGACAGAGAGGGTCATTAGGATATTAGAGGATATGTTGAGGATGTATGTGATGAATCATTAGAGTAAGTGGGAATAGTATCTCCCTTTGGTCAAGTTTGCATACAACAGTGGTTATCAGGAGTCATTAAGGATGAGTCCTTTTGAGGCAATGTATGGGCGGAGTTATAACACTCCCATTAGTTGGAGTGATCCAGTTAGTAGAGTATTGATTGGACCAGATATGTTAGTAGACATGGAACAGGAGATGCAGGTGATAAAGAAGAATATAAAGGCAACATAGGACAAGCAGAAGAGTTATGTAGATAGAAACAGGTTGTTCAAGGAGTTCCAAGTTGGGGAATAAGTGTACTTGTGCATCAAACCAAAGAAGTTTTCTTTGCGGATTAGATCATGTGCGAAGCTGGCACCACAATTTTGTGGACCCTTCAGTATCATTGAGAGGATTGGGCTAGTAGCCTATCAACTTGCACTACCTCTGACAATGAAGGTCCACAATGTTTTCCATGTATCTTTGCTTAAGAAGTATGTTAAGGATGTTAATCATGTAATTGAATTGTCTGTATTGCAGGTGGAACCAGATGGAGAATTCTAGCCAAAGCCATAATGTATATTGAATAAAAATGTGCTCATGCTTTGGAATTGAGCAATCGAGAAAGTTAAAGGGCAATGGAACCACTTTGGGCCCGATGAAGCTAAATGAGAGATGGTAAATCAGATGCTGGCCATGTATCCTTCCTTGTTTCTCGGTTGAGGAAAATCAACTTGATATGGTGGTTTGGTATTTTCTTATGGCGGTTTGGTATTTGGTTATGATGGTTTGGTATTGCTTATGGTGGTTTGGTATATGATTTATGGTGGTTTGATATATGCTTTATGATGCTTTGATATATTCTATACGATGTTTTCATATGTGCTTAGATATGATGACTAGTATATGTTTAATATATGTTTTGGTATATGATTTGGCATATGTTTTAATATCTATATTTATGGTGATGTTGCTATATGGACCCATGTGTATGGATGTAAATACCGTAACAAGTTGTGTTATAAAGCTCCACTATGTGGTATGGGTGTCATGTCATTATGGTTATGTTATCATGTTATTATGCTATCACATGGTTATGTTATCATCATGTTATGATGTCATGTGGATTGGCACTCAACATGATGATCATTGTAAATACTGTAATAAGATATGAGATAAAGCTCCACTATGCGGTATGTTGTCATGTTGTCATGATGTTCTTCTCTTGAGTAGATCTTTCATTGTAAATACTGCATCGAGTTGTGTTATAAAGCTCCATAAGTAGTATGTGTTCTTTCAGCAAGTTGCTGAGGTATATGTGTGATTGAACACCGAGGGCGGTGTCCCCCAAGGGGGAGGGTTCTGTAACAGCCCTAACAAAAATTCCATGTAATAAAAGACAAAAGCAATAACCACATATGAATGGAACACTTATTCCAAGATGAATGTTGGGAAAGACATCCTAGGGGGTGTTCATTTGGTTGTTTATGGCCAAGGAAATTGGCAAATGAAATGGCTAAGGCTTTGGAAAGGCAAAATGGCATTTTGGCCAATTATTTATGAAAATAATGGAAATTAGGAGAAAAAGGAGGTGACAGGTCACAGGTTGCATGTGACGAGGAAAATGAAGGAAAATAATGGAAAATGAAGAAAATAGAGGCCTCGTTCATAAAAAGGCTTCTGAGGATCAGTTGGTAAGCTTTTGTTAGTTCAGTTTTGGAGCTCTTTCATTATTCTCTCTCTCTCATACTCTTGGATGCTTAGAGTTTTTTTGGAGTAATTTGGCATTGGAGCAAGAAAGGAAAAGAGGAAGCAAAGGTCAAGTAGGGAAATGCAAGATCAAGCAGCTACAACATGCTTCATTGTAGGTATCGACTTGCAAGTGTAATTTCCTTACGACATTTGACATGCATGGGATTGCATGTGTTTATTTTCTACCATGGCATGGGCTTTTCTAGGTGTGACATTATATTCAGCCTAGCCTTGCTATTTCCTGATAGCCTTTAATGAGATGGGTTCTCTCATTCGGTTTATGTGGGACAATCGGGTTGGATTGGAAGCTGAGTGGGGTGGATCTTTGAATTGACAAAAACATGGTGTAGTGGTCCCTGAACCAGACTAAGGATGCACGAAGCCATTGGTCTAGTAACCACTAAACTAGGTTGTGGGTCGCAATAAAGCCAGAGTGTGTGCCTCGGTGGGCTTAGGAATCCTTGTCGATGAATGGTGGGATATACGGTAAAGCCAAGAGGTGGATTTTCTCTCTGTTAGGCCTAGTGATTCCGGGATGGAATACACGGTAAAGCTTGGAGAGTATGTCTCGGTGTAGGGCCTAGTGATCCCTGGATCGGATTTCGGATGCACAGTAATGCATGAGAGATTAGGAGGCACTCAAATTCCTCACGGTGTAGGCAAAGAACTTCAATGGCATCCACATTGATTGGTGTTTTTGGATGTCTTCTATGAGTCCCACATTTGGAATATGGCACGGGGGTGATTGGCTGAAGAGAGACTTGGATCAAGCAATCTATGGTTGGGTGGAACGTGGTAGTCCCATCACCGGTTGGTTCATTGCATTGATTAATGAGAAATTCATTCCATTGATTTTCATGTGTAAATGTACTGATATATATATATATGTATATATATATGTATAATATATATGTATATATAATAGTATATATATTAATTATATCTATACATATATGTATAGATATATGTATATATATATCTATACATATATATATACATATATATATACATATATATATATAGATAGATAGATAGATAGATAGATAGATAGATAGATGGATTTTGATGGATGATATGTTCATTGTAGTTATGTTCGTATTATGTTGGTTAGATGTATATTTTGTGGCAGTAGCTATGTATGACTCTCAACATATATTTACTTGTATCAATGGTTCATGGTGATTCTGAGATAAGTATGAGATACCTACACTTAATTATGTTGTTTACACCTGTAGGTTACATGTCGACAATATGTTTTGATGAAATTCCTATCATGGCTAGTATAGCTCTGGTTAAGGTCTTGATCAACTATTTACTTTTGTATCATTGTTTCCCTGTACTTTACCTGATTCTGATATTTCATTCCATTTTAGGTAGTGGTCTGGGCAGTGGGCTTGAAAAAGTGGATTAAATCCCATGGTTGTTGACATAGAACTAGCAAATTTAGCCCATAATCATTGGCAGGAAAGCCTATGAGAGTGACTTTAGGTTTGTGGTCACTCCCTTTCCGATAGCATGAGAGTGACTATGGCCTTAGAGGTCCAAAACATCAGTGGGACCTAGGGACATGCTGTCTAAGTGGTTGACTTGTCTCCTGTAGGTTCAATTGGTGATGTTGGATGACTTTGTGTGATGTTCTGTCGATTCCACTTCCTTAAGGTTACCTAGGAGGTTGAATTTGATCATAGTATCCCCTTGTCTCATGTTTACCACGATTGGCATGGTTAATTAGGTGGATGTGGGAGGAGGGTGTTACACCATATAAGTAATTTTCATCATTAGACGGGCCTAATCATTCAATCTCATTTGTAGAGGTACCCGATAGTTTATTTTTTCATCAGAGAGACCTGTTAGTTTTATTTCATCGGCCACAAAAGAAGATTTGGTGGCAAGATCATTAACTTCAATTTACTCTTGACAAAGAAATTCCAAAATTTTCTTATTTCATCATCAAAACTAGCAATACTCTTAGCCTCAAATAGTATCAAAGGGACTTTAAAAGGAAAATCTTCAAAGTGACCCAAATAATAAAAAATATTCACTCCTAAAGGACCTACAACGAACTTCAAGACAAAATCAAAGGGTCCGCCAAGGAAACACAACATTGTCAATGATTTCAAGCAATGAAAAGAAGATTTGGGATTTAGTTTTACAATGCTTTTTTATTTCATTAAATTTTAGAATTAAAATTTTCATTAAAAATAATTTCCTTTCCCATGATATAAAATTGTGTGGTCATAGACCCAAAATTTTGTATAAAACCCTGATATTCTTTCTCTTCAAAACCCTAAAAATCTCCTATACCATCTCAATTTCATCTATTCTTGTTTATTCATCCTTTAAAATTCTATAAACTATTCTCTATTTACCTTATTATCTTACCTTATAAGCCCTATGCAAGATTATTGTCAAAAAAAGACTTGACATCATAAAGTTTGAAAACATAAAAAGGTTTAGTTCTTCCAAAAGTAAAACATAAGACAACTAGAGGACAAAGCATTTTTTTAAGTTATGACATGAAGGATGGGATGAGATTTTTATGATGATATATCAAGGAGCTCAAATACATGGAAAATGTAGTATCATTATGAAAAGTCATCATGAAAGCATAATCCTACAACTGGGAATTCAAGAGAACACTATTGTGTTATAATTTTTTTTTACTGACTTAGAGTTATAATTTTTTGAGTTATAGATGGTCAAAATGAAGAAGATTTCCTAGGGAAAAATAACAAGCTCAAAATCCAACGTTGACAACTAAGGAGGAATTACATCCTATTTGAGAGCATAAGAAGTGCATTTCCAAATTTGGTTGTATACTCAATTTTTCTACAAACAAGACTCATTAATGTTGAATGCAATTAAACTGTTGGATGGTGAATGGTTGAAGGAATGGTGATATGCTCTATCAAAACATGAAAATGCCCCACAAATTATAGTGTTAGCACAAAGCATTGATTTTGAGCTTTATTTTAAAAAGGTTGGTATATGAAGACTTTTTCCAAAGGTTATATGGGAACTCTGTTACAAGGAGAGACATCTACAACCAACACCATTGTTTGGAAACACGACTTCTTCTCCAACGGGCTATTTTTTTTTTATAAATAAACCAAGATCCAAACACATGAAAATCCATGTTGGGATCATTACAATACTCATGTAGGTAAGGGGAAATGGTTATTCTAAAAAAATTCCACGTGTTTACAAAAATATCCAAATGCACTTTTATTTTTACAATGAGTGGCATCTAAATATAAGCAAATTTGAAGCCAAGTTTTCAATGTCATACAACACATAATTTTGGTGCTTTTCAAGAAGGATTTGATTGCACAGGAGTTGTCAAGGCTCATATAGAAAAAGCCTTCAGATTATCGAGTAAGCATATTAAAGTAATAAAATCTAGCATTTCATAGCATGTATCTAAGTATCAATTGAATGTGTTTAACATGATTTTATAAGCAAAAATGAAATCACAATTTATATTTTTCTATGGTAAAATCA
The DNA here is from genome assembly GCA_000404065.3 of Pinus taeda. Lineage (NCBI taxonomy): Eukaryota > Viridiplantae > Streptophyta > Pinopsida > Pinales > Pinaceae > Pinus > Pinus taeda. Next base: position 72,462 of record APFE030359922.1, read on the forward strand.
AGGGGTTGAACACTCATGGGATTTTTTTATTTGTTTTTGGTAATATTCAACAATTTTATCTGAAACAACCTCTTTGACGAACAACAAATCATATTTTTCCCTTATATTACAAAACCAAGGTTGACAATTAATTCTTAAACAATATGAGAAATTCTTGATAATTAAAAAAAATAATCAGTCTAGTCAAGATGAGAAATTCTTGATATTTTATTATAAAACCTAGAGCCTATTTACTTTGTTTTTCAGTGCACAATCTATAAGTGACCACCTATTTTGTTTGAAATAGTTTCAAAGAAATATTAGAGCAATTAACTCAAACTGTTGAAAATTCCTTCTCTCAAGAACAGAGGTGTTGGAATTCATTAAGGAGATTGAGTTTTTGAATCAAAATATCTCATATTGCTATGACTAGTTGACGTTGAAAGAGTAAGAGTAATTTTCAATGCACAATGAACCTAGAAGTCTATAAAAACAATGATCAATAGGAAACTAAAAGGGGTAGCGAATAAAAGGAAAAATGAGTGGAAAAGTACAACCTTATGGATTTGAGATAAACAAATATCATTAAGACATCATAAAAGTCTTGAAGGAGAAGGATTGTCTAAATTTCCTTTTAAAGATTCAAGGATATAATAAAAATGTTTCAAAAGTTTTTGCACTAACGTTTGATGGAAATTGTGCCCAAGTTAGAGATTTAACTATTCATCTATCAGAATATATATTGAGTCAAGTTAGAGGACTACCCTAGCAAGATGAAAAATGGTTTAGAACTCAAGATATAAAGGATTGGCTATGGACTTATTTTATTAAGATATCTATAATCAACCCAAAATGGAAACAAGGAATGTCTAATACTTGGTTGCAACGTCCTTACAGGAGATGCAAGTTTTGGAGAGATACCTTGAGTCACAAAATGACTTATTGACACAATGCAATTTTACACACATCAAAGAAAATCAAACTATGAAGGAAGGGAACAAAAGATCTGCAAAAAGAAAATAATTTGATTTGAATCCAAGCTTGTAAATGGCATGAGAAGAAGAAGGCTTTGAAAATATAGAACAAAAAATTAAAGATTAAACTACTCATGAAGAAGCCAAAAGAAGGGTAAACATCCCAAGCACCTAAAGACAATGTAAATCTCCCTCTACAAGCAACTAAGAAAGCTTGAAACAGTTTTAGAGAGTGAGAAGTAGTATGAGGACATATTTTATCATAAGCTTGGAGGGATGTTAGTCCTCATTTTGACTAAGGGAATTCCTATGGGTTTTACTTCTATTATTCTTTAAAAATGCATGTTAGTCATTTATGATAATATTTACCTAGATTTTGGCCATAATAACACTTCCTAGAGGTATTTTCATTGAATTTTAATTTTTGGAATTTCTTAAAAATAAATGCATTGTAAAATGTAAATTGCATATTTTAGGAGAATTCACAATTGATAATTCATTTCTATGTTTCTACGCAAGCTGGGTGAAAATGGAAATATGGGTTTTTCTTGCAAGCACCCCAAGATGGTAAAACTCATATTCGACTAATCCAAAGGTGTCTTGAAGCACCCAGTCAACATAGCTAGTCAACTAGTTATTAGTTTTTGAGAACAAGCTACTAGTAGCTAGTTCTACTAGTTATTAGTTTCTAAGTCCTTAAAGCATATTAAGTTTTGAATATAAATTAAATATTAGATTACATAAAACATTCTCATATTATATCAAACATTTTTAGATTAGATTAAACATACATTTATAAGTAAAAAATATTATTGGCATAATAGATTTTGGTGTGAGTTACTTATGGCCATCTTAGTTGCATTAAAAGCAAAGTTATAATTTCATCAAATAATTGAGTTATTAATGTTGCCCATAGATGTAGACTTCCTTGCACTTATTTATTGCTTTCCTAGAGTATTTGACATTATGGATATCTCTTTGAAGAGAACTTGGATTTATGATAGAAATCATTTTATATGCCAATTTGAAGTATTTATAAAATCAAGTAAAGAGCGATTTTATTTAAAGCATGTGTGATAGTTTAAGAGTGAACAATTGACATTATAGATATCTCTGTGTAGAGAACTTGGATTTGTGACATTAATCCCAATGTATGCAAGTTTGAAGTGTTTGTAAAGTCAAGTAATACCGGTCTTATTTCAAGTTTATGTGCAAAATTTAAGATGTTTTTCAAGAATTTAGGAGCTAATTTTGACTTAGGAGTGATAAAACATCTAATTTAACTCATTTCAAATATTGCAGTGTGCTTCAAAGTTTACGAACAACGAATTGATACAAAAGTATGTCCTAGGTTAGAAGTTCTAAAATTAGAGTCGACAGGTATTGCACTTGACTTTCTATGAATTCAATCTTATCCTTGTATTGTTTGATGTCATTTTCTTTATCTAAAGATTTTTTGAGAGTAACATGTGCAATTGCTAATTGGTTAAAGCAATAACTAACAATTTGATTTTTTTGTATTTAAACTCTATTTCATTTGTACAAATTATGTTATACAATTCTCTTTTTCCTTGACTTTTTTTAACAATCTTAATCTTTCTTTTATTATATGCTAACAATTCTAATTATCAACTTCATCAATGGGGTGACATATAGGATCATCTCCCATGTTAGAAAATTGTCTAATTTGCTTCGAGTGATTCCTTTATGAAAAATCTTTCCTTTTCATTATCTTGCTTACTCATGTATTTGGATTGTTTATGACAAAGTGAATTCTTCACATCCCATTGCTATTGATTTATTGGATTTACGCCATTATTAATCTATGCAGATTCAATTTGTTTGACTTCACATTAGATTTGAGTTTTGATATGATCCAAGCCATCTTGAATTTGAGCATTAACTTGGTTTTGGTCAATGTTGTTTTTTGGTTCTAATGTTAAAGAATAACAAAATCCTACATATCTAATTATTGTTGATTTTTTTGATATATCTCATTTTAATGTCCATAGTTTCAGTGTGTGAGACTTTAGATTGGACTTGATTTTTAGTATATGCTCCAAACCATATTGATTTTGAGCTTCAACTTGGGTTTGGTTAGTCTTTCTTTCCTTTTCTAATTTATTTGCATCCTCATCTTGCTTTTCCTTCATATTGCTACCTCTTCAGTGATTGCTTTCATTTGAGCCATTTTATTTTCAGTAGTTGCTCTATCCATAGTTTCTTATTCCCCCCTCTACTTTCTTGCTAATGTAACTTTAGCCTATTATGCTTTCCTCTTGGCTGCTTCATCTTCTTCAACTCCCTCTTTTAGTGCTACTTCATTATGTTTTGACCTCTTCTATGCTTTTGTTGCTTGTGTTCCCATAGCCTCTTTCCCTTGACCAATGAACTTTAACCCCTTGACTTAACATTTTTCTTTTGACCCTTGTCTTTTGTTGTCATCCATTCCTTGCTTTTTCTTGGCCCCAAAGACTTCCCTTTCCAACTTCTAAGCTTCATCTCCTTTATATATCCCTCTACTACTTCTTTTGAATATACAAGGGGTGTTCTTGTTGCTTGACTTCATCTTGAACTTGTTCCCATGACACAACATCTTTGTAAAAAAATTCATGTTTTAAATACTCATGAGTAAAAGGCTCAGTTATTTTGAAATTTTCCACATGCCTCAAAACAAATCCCTTGGGATCATGCCTCCTAAATTAACCTTGGGGAAGTTTATATTCTAGCATATATTGAGACTCTATTCTTGCAAATTATTAGCCATGTAATAACACCAATACACAGGGGTAAAAGATGATGCAATAATGCAAATATACATGGAGTAAAGAATAAAGGTTCTGCACTTGTCTTTATATAGGACCAAAATCATATTTTGGCCATAAAAGGAGTAGGTAACTATGCATTGATGAGACAATGAAAGTATTAGTGAGTATATCAATAGGGGAAATCCATTATTTTAGAGAGGTTATTTAGTGATTTTTTTGAAATTTAATGAAGGAAAAGAGATTAAGATCACAAATCTAGAAAGGTTTTCCTGTTTGGCATTGGATATCGTCAACAAACTAGTAAACTTTTAATAACTATTAGTAACATTTTTTTGATTGGTGCTCAGGTTCCTTACAACTTTTCTTGAGTGAAGATTTTCTAGTTTTTCTCCATTGAAAGACAAGTTTTAACTAAAAAATAACTTTGGAGAAAAAGTGAAATTTACAAATTCAATTTGACATAGACAGAGATTGGAACATCTAATCCCAAAAGTGAAGATTTACTATATTAATTCTCATTAATTTTTATTGTTGACAAAAACTGGTCTCTCTTAACTAATAAGAAAAGTGTAAAAGATGAGCAAAAATAGTAATTTTTGAATGAGATAAATTTATTTCTAAATTCATATTGGAATATATATATATATATATATAACATTAGAAAACTACTTTAGAAGAAATATTTGTAAATATTTAAATTTAGTATGACTTAATATTTTTAAAAAATAAAATGGGAAAGAAAAAAAACTTATAATTTTAATTTACAAACTAAAATTTGGAAAAAAATATAAAGATTTCCCAAAATCTTAATATATATAATATTTTAAAATATATGCACACTGATTACAGAAAAGACCTAGAGACCAGGCCATGGAAAATAGAGATAAAACCTTCCGCAATGAAAGCCTCTTCCCCTTTCCTTCGAGGAAATTCCTTGAATGTCTTTTTAACCTATTTTTCCAAAAGTAGCTCTAAACTGGAAGAAAGTGGACTCTCCATCTGAATCATACATTTTCCATTCATTTTCTATCAACTTCCTGTAGTCGGCATTAAATTTTTTAAGGGACTGGACAGTTTAGCATTCTGTTTTTTCATTGGAAGAAGAAAAACATTATGATTAGAGAAACCAATGGTTTCTACCCAAACTCTGATTTTGTCCACCTCTGTCATCTACGATTTCAGGATCCAAAATATGTCTACCTCTTAGCTATCCCTTTCGAACGTCTAGTACTGTTCTATCAGGTTGGAACCAGTTTCAGGGGCTCCACCTCTACCAATGTAGCTTCTTCTAACTTGTATTTGAAATATGCAACTTCCTTTTCCAGGATGGCATTCAACCCCTAGATCTGTGCCCTAGAGAAGGTGAATTTAGGATTGCCTCCGATAACGATATTCTCCTCTTCAAAAATTGTTGATCGATAAACCCCCAGAAAATTTATTTTTCCTCGGAAGCACCATAACGATTTATAAGTGAGACGGTTTGGCTCAGTTCCTGGAGGATGGATTTGGTCCAAATCCCTGAATCCATAGTAGAAGATGTTAGAAGAGAAAAATGTTGATCAAGAAAAACCCACATAAAATCTATTTTTCCTCGTAAGAACCATAGCGATTTATGAGTGAGACAATTTGGCTCAGCTCATGGAAGATGGATTTGGTCCAAATCCTTGTATCCATAACAGAAGATGTGAGAAGAGAAACAAAATTTCTTCTTCTGTTAGAACTCTACTACAGTTCCCAGTCACATCAATAGACAGTTCCAATTACATCAGTAGACATAAAATCCTAGTTAATTAACGAGATAGCTTTAAAATAATTTTCAACTTATGCTTTTGGTTTTTTTTTCAATCAAAAGAATCTTCAGGTTGGGAATTCTAGGTAAGCGTAAATATTTTTGAGTGGTCCCTAAAACCAGAAAATTTCGGAACCTGCCGTCGGTATTTTCCGTGCTCCACTGTGTTGGGCATTCAGTTCTCTCCTTGCTGAGCTCAGTGCCTTTTCTAGAATTAGTTATTATTCCAAACACACAGATAAATTTTAGCTCCCTTCCCATTACATCTTTCTTAGATCTTAAAAATACCTTCCAGTTTCTGACCAAGAATTCACATTCCGACAATTAGAGTTTATGGGATTCGATCTCGTCCCTACACTATAGGGATGACTGCCCTGAAAGTAGAAAAAACCAATGTTTTCCTCCCCACATTTCTCAAGGGCTGAAAATAGAGGTCTAGTTCACGGAATTTCGAGGAATAATTAAATCCTCCTTTACAACAACCCACGAACCAGAAAGTAAAGAAATTTCACATCATGATTTGGCGACATTGACGGATCCTCCTTGCTTTAAAAGATGAATCCTAACCACCGCTTGGCCAAGATATGCAACAGTGGCCCATAACCTAGAATAGGGCTCCAATATGTCTGAATTTACTGATTCAGACTCCTACTGGAGGCCTACCTGTTCTAAAACCCTTAACTGAAGACCTTCGCCCGTAAAATTTATGGCCTTTTCCAATAATGTCCTTGCTCCAAGTTATCTTTAGCTTGGAGCTCCGTTCTTACACTATATTCTTCTTCCTTCTTGACCTGTGATTAGCTTCCAGCATTCCATCCTCTTTATCCTTTGGAACACCAAAAACACAACTCCAAGTCTACTGTCTAGGCTCTTTGCTACAAACAGAACCCTAAATAGAAGTCTTCTATTTAAAAAACCCGGAAGAACGCTTTGTCTGTTTTTCAAGTAGGACGGCATTGCTATCGCTTCTGGGGGTATGGATTATGGCTTATTTTCGTTGTAATTCAGCATATGGAAGGATTGGTGATCTGGATTCTGAACAATTTGTTATTTAGAATCTAGATAGTTATCATAAATAGGTTCAAAAATTTTAACGAACTTTTAGATCACAGTAATGAATAAGATTTATTTTATTTTTTCACAAAGGAAAAACAACCTCTTTCATTGATAGATAAAAGGAGTTACATATTCAAAGTTCAAAGTTAGGATGTCCACAAAAACATAAATTGTCTATGGCTCAAGCAAGCCCCATATACAATCACCATACCTGAGATCGTCGCAGAGAGAAAAACAGAGGGATAACAGTGATATGGGACCTGTGCCAGGGAAATTCCCAAGAGACGGCTAAGAAAAGCACCTTTTACAACCAGAGACCCATACAAAAATCTTAATCCAAAAAACAATGATAAAGAGAAGACAGCCCCATTAAGCCAACACAGCTTCAGAAACAGAGGCTGTTTTAACCGAACAAAGGCTTAAAGCGACAAACGACAGAAAAAGAAAAATCTTAATTCAAAAAACAATGACAGAGATGACAGCCCCATTAAGCCAACACCGCTTCCAAAACAGAGTATGTTGCAACCTAACAAAGGCTCAAAGAAACAGAGGACAGAAAAAGAGACAGAGGGGAGCTATAAGGTGATCTGACCCGAGTGAAGAAGAGAATCTGAGATGATTTCCTGGAAGTGAATTGAGCCAGGGGAGCAGAGCAGCGGCTTTTTGACAAAATATCAGCATCCCAGTCTTGTTCACGAAAGATGTGAGAGAGAGAGCGGATTAAAAGATAGAGACAAACTCCGAGTCTTTGCTGATGGGAGAGAAGGGACGGAGTCTGAAGCTTGCAACAGTTACTGGCCCAATCAATTATAATAACTTTGAAGTCCCCAAAAATGTCGATGTTTGACAGACCGATCGAAGAGGCACAAAATAGAGTGGCCCATAATGCCATAACCTCACATTAACGAATAAGATTGTGATTTCGCTTTCATAGGATTTGAGATTTCTAAATTTTAATTTTTATATCACATATCTGAACCAAAGCATACCAGTTATGCATCGTTTACTTTGTCTTTAACTACACCTTAATCTATGTCGAACACAGACATGGCCATGTTTGAGAGTTCATTATACGTAGCAGGACCAGAGTTAATTCCACTGAAATTCCACAAGTTCGTGTGAATGGTGTGTATGGAATGGACTGAGTTGGAAAGACATCGTTGCTGAAAACAGTCTACAACACCTACAAAGTTACTGCATACTTGATATTGTGATATGCGTTACAGTTTTTCAAAATTGTTTAAGGAATTAACTTAGTTAAATAATGAAAATTTACTATGTTTTTTTCTCTCAACAATCTTGACAGAGTGACCAAATAACATTTACTATGTTTTTTTCACTCAACAATCTTGAGAGACTGACCAAATCACAGTATCAAAGACATCAATAGCTTTTTAGTTATTGTATACTATTTCAAGCAACAAGACTTTTCCAACTCGACCACTTCATAAACAACAGTCCCGGGAACACGATTATAGAGCGTCTAGACTTGCCACTGGTTGAAAAAGGATTACCGTCTCCTGCAACTAGACTGCCACTTCACACCAGTCACGCGAACTTGTAAAGCGTCTAAACTTGCCACTGGTTGAGAAAGAGAGAAGGATTATCGTCTCCTGCAACTAGAATGATGAAACAATTTCGTTAAAAATCGTTGTGAAGGCCCCCAAGAGCCGATCAAATCTTGTCATATGACATTTTAGGGTTACCCAAGAGTCAATCCAGATACCGTTGCTCTACTTGATCGATGAACATTTCGTCGCATGAGGCGTTCTCAGCGCATGTCAAAAACCATTGCAGGTATTCGTGAAACCATGAGCTTAGATCGCAACAGCTGCTGTTGATCCATCCAATTGCCCTCATTTTTCAGGTTGGCCCCACACAAAGGCGAACAAAATATCTTCAAATCAGGAATCAGTGGGCGAGGAATGATGTATGTTTTGGAATCTTGTAAAGTCACTTTTCTTTCTTTGACAGCGACATCTCGAATTAAAGTCAGGAATCACGTGAATCGTGATTCAGGGTCCACAGTTTTATCTTAAAAAAAATACTCAGGTCGGTGCCACATGGTTCTATTCATTCTCATAATTCATTATTAAAGAGATTAAATGTAAATTTTAAAATCTAAAAGTAATACCACATCAGTTTATGAAGAGACCTCAAATGGTCGATTAATAAGCGGTCAAATAGGAATGAAAATTGGTAATACCATTAGCTGTAATATTGCTAATATCGGCCTTAGATTATATTCGAGTTTTGCTGAATCAATAATTATAAATGAAATTAATTAAATATGATAATGAAATTTAAATGAAAGTGGTTAAAATTACAATAACAAACAGAGAAATAAGATTTTACAATATTTACTTTAAAAGTTACTTTTGATTAGAATGAGGTTATGTATTGATAAAACATGTAATATTATATATGTATTTTTTCATTAAAAAATTGATTAAAGTTAATAAATTTTTAAATATAAAAATTAATTGAGTTTAGAGTTTTATTTTACAACCCAGTATAATGTGTAAAAGTGTCTGTCTGTCATCAAAGTTGAAATTTTGCTATGTCAACCAAAATAAAAAATCTAAAAAATTTAAAAATAAAAAATTAAATAACTATACAAAACATTTAAATAATGTCCGCTCATAAAAAAATTTACAAGTGTTTTTTTTGTCTCTAGCTCATGTTAGATAGGTATTTAAAATGGATCTATGCTGGTTCTAAATTAAATACAAGCATATTATCAATTAATCTCATCAATAATTAGGCTATAATATCAATATATCCATATTAAAAAATGAAAGTTTCCAGTAAAAAATTTTTGTGCTTGTACTTGTTTAGGACCAAAATTCCATTTTGTTCATTTTAGAGTACATCATTAGAGAAAAATTCATTACTTTTTAGAGAATATTTAGTGTTTTTTTTTTTTTTTTTGTTTTGTTTTTTTTTTTTGTTTTTTTGTTTTTTTTTTAAATTTCAATGGAGGAAAAAAAATCCAAATCACAAATCTAGAAAAATTTTCCTATTTGACATTTAATTTCCTCAACAAACTAGACAACCTAAAGGTTGGTTTTTCTAATTTTACTACATTATTATTATTTTTATTTTTTTTCTAAAAATTCCAATTTTAAAAAAGTGTAAAAAATGTAAGATTTATAATTCCAATTAATACAAACATAACTTAAAGCTTCAAATCACCCATAGGAACGTTTGTGAACAAGGTTCTCGCTATTTTTCTTTTAAGTAAGTGACAAAAACTAACATCCAAACATGATGGTACTAGTGAAAAAAGTATAAAGATAGACAAAAATTGTAATTTTTTACAACTTTAAATTTATCTCTAACTTAGATTAAATGATGAATATAATTGTTAGAAAATTATTTCAAAAGAAAATATTTAAAAGGCTTGGATTTTGAAAAGTTGATTCAAAGTTTTTTTGAAAATTGAAGAGATGAAAAGGTTGGAATCTTATAATATGGAAAATTGAAAAGGCATGATGGACATAAGCTCACAGGGTGTAGAGCAGACAATGATAGGGTGTTTTGTTAATGCACTCTATGGTGTAAAGGTCGCCAATTTGAAACTTCATGAGCAAAAATCCAACCATGCTAAGGGCTAGTGTAACTCAAACCAGTTGCGAGCCTCAGGTGATTTTGATAGCCTAGATGCCTTTGGGTTGCGACTATTCAAGCCACATGTTAGGTGTGTTAGTCACCTTAGGACCCACATTACCTAGAAAACAAAAAAAAAAAGAAAAGACATGGTGGACGTGGAAGATAAACCAGAACCCCCATAATGAAAACCATTTCCTTTCAAAGAAAATTTTTGAATGCATTTTTAAACTTTTTTCCTGGAGTAGATATAAACTGGAAGCAGGCATTACGATAATTTGGAGGTCAAAATATGGGCCTCAAAATAAAAAATATACTAACAAAATTAACTTTAAAAGAACCAATAGGATTAAAATGATGATGTCATCCCCAAGGAAAATATTTTGGAGGGAAACGAAGAAACCTACTTTTTTTAATCATAATTTTGGCTTATCCCCTTATAGATTCACTTAAATGTCAAGAGTAGACACCCATTTGATACATAATTGAACTCCATGTCCAATGAGTACCTACTATGCATACTTTTGAGTAGATCCACGTCAAAAAAGATTGAAAACACTACATTTTGTATTTTCAATATTTTTCTATATGGATATACTCAAAAGTGTGCAAAGTGGGTGCTCATTGGATGTGGAATTTAATTCTACATCCAATAGATGTTTACTCTTGACATTTGAGTGAACCTACAAATAGATAAATAAAAAAATATAATAGAAAAAGTAGTTTCCTTTCTTTTCTCTAAAAACTCATAAGCCTTATTTTATTATTTCATTATTTTCCTTAGGAGACCCATTTTAGACCTCAAAGTTCCCTAACGTTGAGCCTCCTTGATCTTAATTCATACCTATTCATTCAATTTTAATCAGGTTACTATATACTTCCTACTTCGATCAGTCAACATTAAATTTTTGAAGAGACTGGAAGGTTTTGGATTCGATTTTTTCATTGGATGAAAAATAACACTTTGATTGGAAAAACAAATGGCTTCTGCCAATCTCTTATTTGGTTCACCTCTGTCATTAGGGAATTCAAGACCAAAAATCGATCTAACCTCTTATCTATCCTTTTAGAGCATCCTTTATTGTTATATTAGGTTGGAATTAGTTCTAGGAGGTCCACCTCTAATAATCTAGCTTCTTCTAACTTTGTATTTGAAATATGCAACTTCCTTCTCTAAGTCAACATTCAACCTAGAGAGATCTTCTCTACAAATGGGTAAAGTTAAGACAATCTTCTTCTCTTTAACAAAATGTCGATAAAAAAAACCTCCAAGAAAATATATTCCTCTTGATAAACGCCATAAATATTTATAACTAAGATAGTTTGACCCAATTCCTTGAAGATGAACTCGGTCCACATATGAATCCAAAATGAAAGTTGTTAGAAACTCAGAAAAGAAACAAAACTTCTACTTCCCATTAGAACCCCAATGGAGTGCGATTATTATATCACTTGACATAAAATCCTAGTTACAAACAAGCTAGCTTTAGAACAAATTATGACCTGTAGGCTAGGTCCATGGTTTATTATATCAAAAGAATATTCAACTGGTGAATTTCTACTTACCTAACGAGCAAAAGCCTTTTTGGATGAATTCCTAGAACCCTCAAGTTAATAGATAGAATTATCATTTAAGAACATTTTGGGGAATTTCCTTGCTCCAAGGATCCCCTCTAGGGATTTTTTGTTATGAAACCAACTCAAGAAAAGATAGAAAAGATAGATCAACGCCTTAGAATTCAGCCTCTTCGAGGGGGCAACCTCCTTTACATTAGATAAATGAACCATTCTTGGATGATAGAAATGAAAAGACCTCCTTTCTATGTATAGGAGTTTAAGGGGTCATAACATAATTAGAGATGACATAACAATAATAATGTAAATGAACAATAATAAAAATAGTGGGCTTCTATGGGGCACAATAGTAACAATATGGGCACTACATGGGTTCATCAATATAATAAGTGGGCTGTACTAATAATAATAAGGGGTTGCACTACTAGTATAGGGGCCTAACATGCCCCTCTCCTTCAAAAAGTGTTGTCCTCAATGCTTGAGTAGTTCTTGATGCT
>APFE030359922.1:85396-128967 GCA_000404065.3 Pinus taeda
TGAAGTATCCAATTTACCGGATCCTTGCCATCAAACTTCCTCATCTTGCTTTTTCTTGATTTTAGGAGCTTGATCTTGAAACGACTGTAACTCTGTATTTTAGGATCTTTAAGTTCTGAAATTGTGACCTGCAGTAGCCACCTATGTCCTCTTTCCAATGCCACCATTCTGATCCAAATTAGATTCTCCAAGGAAGATTTATATGAAATCTCCCACAGTGACCTGATTATAGACTAGTTCAGTAGAGCGAACTTGTATGATGTGCCAAAAGTCATTGTTTCAACCTTTGGCTCTGAAAATATATATAAGAAACTAAATTCCTTCCTCTTTCTGTACCTTCTTACAAAATTTCAATCAGATGCTCAGAGAGAAAGTTATGATGATTTTCCCGAGGTCACCTGTTTGGAATGAAATTTAGGAGTCTGCAAGAAGACCAACTTCTTCAGATCATATCTCCACAAATATAGCGCGAACAACTATGAAACCCAAATATTATGAAACCAGCTCAAGAAAAGATAGAAAAGATAGATCAACGCCTTAGAATTCAACCTCTTCGAGGGGGAAACCTCCTTAACTTACATAAATGAAAAATTCTTGGATGATACAAATGAAAAGACCTCCTTGCTATATATAGGAGTCTAAGGGGTCATAACCTAACTAGAGCCGAGATAACAATAATAATGTAAAGCACAATAATAACAATAGTGGGCTTCTATGGGGCACATAGTAACAATATGGGCACTACATGGGTACATCAATATAATAAGTGGGTTGTACTAATAACAATAAGGGGTTGCACTAGTAGTATAGGGGCCTAACATTTTTCTCCCCTTATTTAATTTCTTCCATATCTTTGTGTTGAGTAGGTCTTAAGAATAATTTTCTCCTTACTGAACCTAATGTCGTTCTAAAATTGGTTCTTATTCCAAATCCCTCAGAAAATTGTTAGCTCCATTTCCCATTATGTCTTTCTTAGAATAAAAAATACCTTCCACATTTGTTCAAATAATTCCCACTCAGACTAATGGGACTCAATCTCATCCACAGTCCCTACAACATGGGGATGAATGCCCAAAAATAAAGAGAAAAAACAAATGTTTTCCTCCCCATAATTCTCAAGAAGGGCTGAAATTAGAGGTCTAGTTCATGGAATTTCAAGGAATAATTAAATCCTCCTTTAAAACAACCCATACATGCATGAACCATAATGTAAAGAAATTTCACATTGTTATTTTTCGACATTGGCAGATCATCCTAGTTTTAAAAGATGAATCTTAACTAACCCTAGGCCAAAATATTGAACCTGGAGCATAACCTAGGATAAGGTTCCAACATGCTTGAATTTGGTGATTTGGACTCCTACCAAAGGCATACATGTTCTAAAATATTTAAATCAATACAAAGCTCATAAAATTTGTGGTTTTTTCTAATGTAATGTGCTTTCTCAAAGTTATTTTTAACTTGGAGCTTCGTCCGTTCACTTTTTTCCTCTTCACTTTTCACTTTTGATTTGCTTCCAGGATTTGATACTCTTTACCCTTTGCAACACCAGAAAAGACTCTAAGTCTAGGCTCTTTTCCACAAACAGAGTCCTAAATTAGAGTCTTGTATCTAGCAATCATTAAGAACGCTTTATCTACTTTTCAATTAGGATGACATTGCTATCCCTTCTAGGGGTATGGATTATGCCATATTTTCGTTGGAATTCAAAATATAAAAGAATTTATTCTCTGAACAATTTTTTATTCAAATTGTTATCATAGGTAGTTTCAATAAATTTAAAATTTTTCATATCACATCTAAGCGAATAAGAGTATGATTTCACTTTGATAAACTTTGACATTTTAAAGTTCAAGGTAAAAAATAAGCTTTAAAAGTAGAAAAATGATTTGGATTATACCATTATATTGTTTGTCATCCATCTTGATGCATTTGGAGTGGAAAAAGTAGAAGAATCAACTCACGGAATTGTTTTTACTAGTGGGACCTAGTTTGGTGAAATAGGGTCTCAAACCTTTTGGGAGCATTTTGAGGCATTAAACGACATTTTTTTGGGGTAAAACTTTACCAATGTCACACCTTGAAACACACACACACACACACACATGCACATATATATCCAACGATGCAAGAAGTGCGTGAATTGAAGTCCATATGCAAAATTCATGCCACTCAGAAGTTGAGCTTCTTGTTTTCACGCCTATAAATTCTGGAGGATGCCACGTGAGACCCCATTATTCATGAAAAATAGGCTAGCCACATTATTGTGACGTAAAAGGACTCTATAAGAGTCTATATTGTAACTCTAGTTAAGAGTTGATGCAGTCACACCTAACCACTAGTACACTATCAGCTTGTGTTATAACCAGACCACTAGAAGGAAGGGGAATTCCATTCTTTCAAGAGAATTTTGTTCCATAGCTGATAAAGATAGCCAAGAGAGATAGGAGGTAGAGGACATAGAGAGGATTTGTTCACTGTAGCATCCCACAAACCACATGCATTACTTCCTTGTACCTGTAACCTTATTTTCCGAACAAAGAAAGAGAGTGAAGTAGCCTCACCTTCCAGTTGGGTTTTCTCCCGAAAGGGTTTCCAAAGCATCTTTTGTATCTTATATGTGTGTGTGAGATTATTTTTTCATTCTCTACTTTTGTGCATAATTTCCATTTGCATGTATGCACTAATTGTGGTTAAGTTTACATATCTAAAGATTTAAATAAATTCTAACAGCATAGAAATTCATAATTTTAATATATTATTATCAGATATGTTGTGACGAATTGTCTAGTAGAATATCCATGATAATTTACTCGTCAAAAAACCACCTAGATGAGTCAACCACAATTAACATTCTAGATCTATTCAGATAATTTAAAAACCTTTAAATCACATCTTTGAAAAAAAAAACAGATATGCATTGTTTTACTTAGCCTTTTATTACACCTTAATCCATCTCGAAGATAGATATGGCCATGTTTGAGAGCCCATTATACGTCGTAAGACTAGATTTCCACTTTTGACTTCATTAATGTTGCATTTGAACACTACTTGTTCATTGAAACTCCACAAGTTCATGTGATTAGTCTGTATGGAATGGAAAGAGTTGGAAAGACATCTTTGATCAAAATAATCTACAACACATACAAAGTCACTGCTATATACATGATATTGTGATTTGGTTCATAGTTTCCTAAAATTGTTTAGAGAATAAACTTAGACATAGAATGAAATAGAGAATCAGCTTAGTTATAGAATGAAAATTTTCTATGAATACAGTTTCATCTATATCTAAATTGATTTTTATCCCAAAGATCGTGAGAGACCATGATAAAATCACAACATCAAATACATCAATAACTTTGTAGTTATTGTAGATTATTTTAAGAAACAAAATTTCTCCAACTCAACTATTCCATACACACCACTCATGTGAACATGTAGAGGGTCTACTAAGTGTTAAGTTTCTAGTAGCATACAAGGCTGGAGCAATTTTCAAACTAATAACTACTTCCAATGATATAATTTGACTTATTTTAAAACATTCCAATCATTAAGAAATTTTACTTGAAAATTTGAACCATTAACAATAGAGATCACAGTAAAACAACAAGGCAAGAGACACCAAAAATTTTGGTCAACAAATAGGGAAAGACCACAAAGGGAAAACCAAACAACCTTCCCTTATGAGAGAATCTCAAATTCAATCCAATTTGTACATCAACCAAAATATGTTATCTTTTAAAATACAAATAGATAAGAATCGACCATAATGATGGCCTCACACAAGTGGCAAGCTAGTTCTGTAACAACCTTCATATATCCAGTGGGATATGTGCCAGAGACCCTCACATATGTTACATAGACAATGAGCCACAAGTCTTCATAGTTCCATAGAGATATAGTGCCTCAGGCTTGTGTTGTTCCACTTAAGAGATATACCACAAATTCACACTTAACCATGAAGATATATGACTAAAACCGGCATAGGTTCCATAGATAATTTGTATCAGTATTCACATATGTTCCACATATAATATTTCTCATACTTCGCATATGTTGCACAGAGATTAGGAGCCTACGACAACTCGTATTAGCCTCAAATAGGATGATTCAAACTATGTCTGGAAGGAGATCAAATATGCACAATACATAGTTATTTGTCCATGCGAATAGGTATGTATCTTGGGCAGGAAGACCTGATCTTGGAGGAGCTTACTTGAGCACTTGTGAGGTAATAAACCAATAAATATAAATTCAAATCTCCTTTTTCTTTTCAAGGACATGAAAAATTCCTTTTACAATTTTCTTTTGGCAAATGCATGATCATGCTTGAATTAATAAATTTCTCTTTTGGAAATACCGACTAGAGCTATAATTTTTCAATACTCCCTCTTAGCTAGGTAGGTATTTTTCATTCTCTCTCAAGATCAATCTCCTCATCCAATCAACTAGCCTCTTGAAAAATGACCTAACTAAGAGATCATATGTACAAGTATCATCATAAGGAAAGGTTCATAGCATCAAGTTCATCCCATAAGCCAAAACCAATGGCATCAGTTAGAACCCAACTAACCATGGGATCAATTAACATTGTTCATGAGGCAAAACTCTCTAATCATATGAAATTATTTCTCAGTCAATCAAAATGACCCAAGAGATTAATCAAAGTCAATCTCTTTGACCATCTCACTGGTCTCTCAGTTAAAATCAATAACCTAAGAGAGAGAACACAACATCAATATCCGCAACCAGTCTCTTGGTCTCTTATACAAACACAACGACTAAAGGGAGTAATCAGGATTAAACTCTTTGACCATGCCAATGGTCTCCCAGTCAAACCCAATAACTTAAGAGAGTATATAGGGTCCATCTCCCTGACCATAAATAAGGGTCTCTTGGCTAAGATCAATGACCTAAGGGAGGAATCCCTATATTAATATCAAAACCCCTTACTATATAGTCTCTTGGTTCATGACCCAAGGGAGGAATCTTGATCTCGATGTCAAAAGGCTCAATCTCCCTGACCATATGGTCTCTTAGTCAAATGTGATGACCCAAGGAATATTACTCAAAATCAACATCCCTAACTAATCCTATTGGTCTCTCGGTCAAACAAAATGACCTAAGGGAAAACTCCAAGCCTCATAACCAACCTCCCTAACCACAAGGTTTCTTTGTCAAACTCAATGACCTAAGGGAGTAACCATTACAATCTTCCCAACCATAAACCATGTTTCTCAGTGAAACCCAGGGAAGATTCATGATGTTATTCAATCAATGCTTCCTCTATTCAAGAGAGGGATTCTCAATCATTCTAATATTCTATCGGAAGCAAATAGACTTCATATGGGATGGTGGATTTTTGAAAACATCATCAACTTTCTCACCAATAGTAATATATTTGAGCCTCACAACTCTTCTTTAGACAAAATCCTGGATATAGTGATTCTCGATAGTCAATGCGTTTCAACTTGTCATGAAATATAAAATTCTCATAAATATTCACACAACTTTATATATATCATGATTGATTCCAACACCTAGTCAGACAAATCAACAAACAATTTTACAAGGAAAACTGCTTCACAATGGGATGAAGATAGTCAATGTGTTTCAACTTGTCATGAAATATAAAATTCTCATAAATATTCACACAACTTTATATATATCATGATTGATTCCAACACCTAGTCAGACAAATCAACAAACAATTTTACAAGGAAAACTGCTTCACAATGGGATGAACAATCAGCTATATATATATATTCAGTTTCAGTCTTTCGAAATGCACAATACTTGTCCACAATATTCAAGCTAAGACAACATCCAAAATTGCTATTCAAAACAACCAGTCTAATCAAAATATTCAAATCCATGCAGTAAATAGTTCAATGAGCCAATAAGTAATATCAAATAAGTCAGCAACAGAGTTTCGCAACTTCTTTAAATTTGTTTTCATGGAGGTGTCCATGGACTTGTTGTCCATCATGCCAAATTTTTGAAGGATCTCAAAAGGGATTTCAATAGGCTTATGTCACACTTTCAATCCCATATAGTAATGCATTAGACCAAGATCCTTCAATCAAATCCCTCTTACACTACACAAAGAGGTCCTCAGCCTCAGTTAAAAATAGATAATCAAAATCATGAGATCATATTCATCAATGGATCAACATTTTTCTAAATATCCATTAATTCGAGAGTACCACAATGTGTCTAAATTTAGATCCTTCTCCCTCTTACTAAGGTACTTCTAGCCATCTTCATCTTGGAAGTCACAACTGAATGCTTTTCAAGATAGATCAAATATGATCCTTCCTAGTTCATATCTCAACACAAGTTTTCTTGTCACTATATTTTCTAAGTTCTTCCATTCTTTCCATCTGTTTCTACAGTTGTGGAAACATACATCATGTACTTGCAATCCTCACTAGGAGGGTATGGAAGAACAATCACAACCAAGAAAGATATACAAAGACAAGAGACTAGTTGAAACATCAACAATAGTAATAAATAAGAAAGATACATACAAAATACTTATCTTTTAAGAACACGTCGGCTCCCTCTTGAACTTAGCCTTCTTGTATCTAACGTTTAAATAAACCTCATCCACATCATCATCATCATGTCTTTCTTACAGAAGCTAGGCTTTCTTCTTTTAGCGGAAACGTACAATACTAGGGGTTTATCCAAATACCCTAGAGATTTCTTGTTCAAACCCATTTGCATACTAGGGTTTACAAACCTTCCATGTGACATTTTTTCATAAATAATATTTAGTCAAAAAAAATTTGTTTTTTTAAAAACATTCATCATTTCAATATTCAAATACTTGACTATTGCTTCAACATTATTAAATTTGAGCCTTTTAACTTAAACACATAAGTTATGTTGTAACACCCTCCTCCCACATCTACCCAAGTAACTGGCCAACAGAGGTAAAGATGTGATGAGAAGTTACTATGATATGATTCAACCTCCTAAGTCATGTTAAGGAAGTGGAACTACTGGAAACATGCCATACAAACCTTCAACATCAACAATAGGACTCCTAAGAACCATCCCAACCTTTCTGCTAACCAGCCCCTAAGCCCTAATGATTTTTTAAGCTATTAAAAAGTTGGACACTCCCATATGGGCATGCCAGTGTCCAAAGAGCTCTAGATGTTCCCACAAGCCTACATGCCTGCATGCATCCAGGGACTATTTCCAGCATACCCATGCCAACGTTTGCATGATTTGAGGAACTTTTCAAGCCCAGAATTCTGACCACTACCTAGAAATTGATGTAACTTTAAGAATCCATTAAACACATGATGACAAGACTAATAAACCAAAAAATAACTCCATGACTAGGCCTAACCATCCCCAACCAGGACTAATATTATGTCAAACTCTTGGCATCAATGCAGTCTATAGGTCTAGGATACAAGACAAAGCATGAATGACTGAAAACTCTTATGAGACATGACAAGAAGAATTGCCACCTTCTCCCTTGGGAAATTATGACATCAATTAGGTATTGCATCCATCATTTTAATAATTACAAGTAAATACATGAAATAACCATGACGTGAACATGTCAATTAACCATGCTTATAACCAGCATAAAACCATGAAAATAAAAGTGAGATAACAACCACTAAATTCTCATATAAATGAGTATAAAAGCAAGAGAACTTAGATTTAATTGAACATCAGCAAATTTGACCAGGTATGGGACTACCATGTTCCACCTGACCATAGACATGGCTGAGCCAAATCTCTTTTAGCCTGTCACCCCCATGCCATATTCCAAGTATGAATGTGGGATCTTATAAAACACATCAATCAAAATCATCTAGGGCTTCCATAGGCCAAACCACCTCAACCCATCAAACAATGATTCCACCTCACGGTCAGACATCACAAAACCATCACTAGATTGGTCTCTACCCAAGCTATCTAGAGATCCTGAGCATTTGTTCTAACCCGGATTCTAGGAATAGTAACTCAACCCACAACTATTGTCAAGATCTAGAGCGTTTATCCAACTAGGGATCTAGGACTAGTAACTCAACCCACAACTTATACATGGATCTAGTGTGTTTGTCCAACCTAGGCTCCATGACTAGTAACTCAACCCACTAAGGGCTCTAGAGTGTTTTTTTGATCAACCCTCCAGGAATAATAATTGAACCCAAGCTATTACAGGGCTTGAGAGCGTTTGTCCAATCTAAGCTCCAAGACTAATAACTCAACCCAAGATGTTACAGGGCTTCCAGAGTGTTTGTCCAACCAAGGCTCCATGAACTAATAACTCAAGCCAAGCTAATGGAAACATGAGAACCAACTGTAAAAAACAAAGAAATAAACCCACAACACCATGGCTATCTAGGAAATGGAAAGGCTAGGAAAATCCACTGTCAATCCAACCAACCATCTGTGCCAATGACAGATCAAAACCAGGAAACCACATGCATGTGCCATGCTTGCCAAAACTAACAAGGAAATCATACATACAACTCAATACCTGCAAAGAAATCTAGTTGTAGTTGTTGATCCTGATGTCCTCTTGCACTTTCTGACTCTTCCTTTTCCTTCTTGCTCTAAAAATCCAAGTATGACACACTCTCTAAGAGTGCTCCAAGAAAACTCTAAGTGTCTCAAAGTATGAGAGAGAGAGAATAGAGAGAGGGCTCAAAAAATGAAATGGCCAAGCTTACTCACTATCCTTATAAGCCTTTTTATTAATAAGGGCTTCATTTTCTTCATTTTCCATTATTTTCCTTCAATTTCCTCCTCACATGGAACCTATGACCTTTCATCTTCCCTTTCTCCTAATTTCCTTTATTTTCATAAATAAAATGCCAATAAATGCCTCATGCCTTTCCAAAGCCTTTGCCATTTCCTTTGCCAATTTATTTAGCCATAATAAACTGAATTAACACCCACTAGGATGTTTTCCCCATCATTTAACTTAGAATACATGTCCCATGACTGTGGTCTTATATATTTTTATAGGGATTTTTAACCAAGGCTGTTACATCTGGCAATTGCACGTCTCTCTTAAGAAATCTTAAATTTGAAAGAGGACGTGGTCTCTTCATGCAATTATACATGAAATGTATATTTTCAGTGCAAATAATACTTTGTGACAATTTTCAAAGAAATTATTCCAAAAAATTGATACTTGTCACTTCATATCTTCAAAGATTTGATTCTTGCATGCAAACTTTCTTCAAATATTAACAAGATCATCTTCTTGAGAACGCCTTTTTCCTTCAAAACTTGAAGGACTTAACACTTAAATAATTTCATATGATGCTTCTGAACATGATTTAAAACATCATCATATACGTCTTATATTTCACTTGTGTGACTACAACAATAATGCCATTTTACCTTGCCATATATATTTCTCAAAGCATGGACTTTTTCATTTTTGTCCCAAAGGATTTCTACATCAGATATGTCAAGACAGAGCTTCCAAACTAATTTATGACAATGCATATCTCATATGTCAAACCTTAGATTTGTAACTTGGACTTCTATCCTTATGAAATACCTAGGGGGATATCAGGTCAACTCTTGGTGAATCATTTTGTCCTTCTTTCATGAATAAAATAGATACCCCTTTAAGCTTTCATCAAACTTCTGAATCGATTTAAAAACTCGACTCTTTTAGAAGACAAATTCAAAGATTAGGAGCGACTTTTGAAAAGACTTCAGCTTTAGCACATCATTTTTCTTCAAGGATTTCACCAAGGATTGATTCAAATTATTCAATTGAGAAAGAAAAATCACTTCTTAAACTCTTGATCATGGTTCATATTTTCACTTCAAATCACACCAGTAGCACAAGTTTTGTAGGAGAGATAGAAACCCCCCTAGAGACAACCTCTAGGTTGATTGTAGACCAGAGCCTAGGACATCTTAAAGAGAGGAGTGCCTTGGAAGATTATGGGTGGGGTTTCAGTTGCACTTGAATTGTCATGTAGTAAAAATAATAATAGGGGCTTGGCTCAATAGGCCTTCATTAAGGTAGACTCAAGCTAATAGATGGATCCAAATGCGGGGGGTATATTGGGGCAATCTCAAAGATTAATGTCTTCCCTTGGTGGCCGACACACAATAATGAGACAACTCAATACTGAAGTTGTAGTAATAGTGGAGAGGAGGAAGGAAGGAGAGAAATAGATGCATAAGGTTGTAAGAAACAGATCTTAAGCAGCAATGTTCCAACAGAAAAAACAAAATTCGATGTATAGGGTTGTAAACAACAAAGAATCCTAAGAAAATATTTTCCAATATAAATATGGAAGAGGAAGGAGGTAGAATGATAGAAACAATGGAGTACTTATTGAGGTTTCATGCCTATACCATGGGTACCTCTATCACCAAACAATGTGAGAAATGTTGTGCTCATACAGGTACTATAGGTTAATCCAATAGTGTAAGTAAATCCATAGTTGCTACTGGTACTGTAGGCTATTGAATAACACAAGTAAATATGTAATATGCAAAGGCATTGTTCTCTATTTAGCAGCTGGTGTAAATCCATGAATCAGGGAGAAACCAAAAATCTCATTACACTATTTCAGAGAAGGAAGAACAACTTATGAAATGAGATTACAGAAGGGAAAACGCACTGCACATTGATCATGCTTGGAATCACCAGAGAGTTAATTCATCCAATATGAGTCTAACATACCAGTCCATAACATCCAACACCACATTAGTCAAGTTCACCATGAATAAGAAAATAGAACCAAAATGGCATCTCAGAATTCAGACTACTTGAGTGAGAAATTCAAAAAACAACCAACCCTTGTTAAAGTGTTGCTTCCCCCTTTGTATAAGAAGAGGGGGAGCTGGAATTATAGTTTACAAAATATCTTAGACAGAGCTCCGACTGTTCTGCTAGACTAGCTGTCTAGGCCTATGTAAGGCATTGCTTCCCAAAACGATTACAGTCGGGATTCGATCCATTATTGGAAATAAAGAAACTACATAATAATGAGAAAGAGAAGGAAAACATAAATATGATGGAGGATGTGTCCCTTTGTTGTCCCTTTGGAGGCCCTTAGTCAAGCCATGCCTTTGTCATGATGCACTTCCCTTGTTGCTTGGCTAGTTTCTGTCAATTCTGCCTTAACTTCCTGAGTCTCTCGTTCACTAGGGAGGGGAGTGGGTTGAATATGAATGCCTTTTGTGGTGTGGGAATGGAGTGTGTCTAGGTAGTCCTTTATTGCATGATGGAGTAGGGCACCATGCCATGGTATTAAGTCTTCCTGAGTCCCCCACCCCATATTGATCTACCACCACACCATACTTCATTCATTGTTTCAGTTGCTGACCCATACGTCTTCAATGCACTGTATTATGTTATCAGGGTTGTAATGCAGCAATAATTTTACTTTTGAAAGCGTTGTGGAACGACAGGCTCTGATGTTTCTTGGCCCCCTTTGTTTTAGCCCCTTATACTGTTGTTTTCTAGGGGCTGTGACCAACAGTTTAGCCTTTGGGCATTGAGACCTTCAGAAATGTGTTTGGGGGCCTTTTTCCTTTGTAACACAAAATCTCATGCTTCAACACTTTCCTAGGATTGCCATTAGGATTTCCCTTTTAACCCTACAATCGCTAATCTGCAGGGTTGGGTCCACCAGAGGTGTCTCAATTGCACTGTAGGAGGGGAAGACCCTTTACCCTTTCTCCATATCATGGGCGAATTGTCTGGATGCAAAATCCTCATGAGGTAGAACAAATAAATCATCACATCTATGAGGATTTATTGCATATCATAATCACAGGTTGGGAGAGACTGAGGTGCAGGAGTGCCTTAGCCTGTGTGATCACCGAGCACCGATCTACAGGGGCTTACATCATTACTACCACATGTCACCCTGTGAGTGGTGACACGTGTCACCTGAAAATGCACCTATAGGACCCTTGGAAATGTCAAAAATGAGTGACACGTGTCCCCCGTATGGACACATCACTTTCATACTACCACGCCATTGATGGCGTCAGCTTCCAAGTCATACATATGGGCCAATGGGGCTACACCACGTGGCCCCTTGGAGGTGAGAGAAATGGGGCCGCCCGTTCCTCTTTTTGCATGCATTTCCTTTGTTAAATGATTTTGGTCTTCCCCGACGATTTAACACTAAGGGCCTGAATTATTAGCGATTTGCGCTATTGACTTGTCCCCCTCCCACCACAATTCCTTAAGGATGGCCCATCCCAGGATTGTGGGATCGCGAGACTATAGGACTGCGGGATCAAGGAACTGCGGGACTACCGAATTGTGATATAGCCGATATGTGGGATGCAATATGAAGGATTACATGATTGCCCACAGCGGGATTGTGATATCTGATATGTCCGATATGCGAGATTGCGGGATTTACTATGATGTTGCGAGATGTGAGATTGCAGGACTACAAGATTTGCCCACCACTGATATGTGGGATTTACTGTGCCTGGGGCCCCTGACCTCCGATATGCAATTTTCCTTTGTATTTGGTCCTTTCCTTCTTGCTTTCCAGGTTTTCCAAGGTTATCTTTAATATGCTTTAACTTCTAATCCAGAAGTCCATTTTTGGACTTCCATATACCATTGGAAATATCTTTCCAAGAACTGTGCAATGGAGGGGGTCCGATTAAGCTCTTATATCATTTTTTGGTTTGGGAAATGGATTCAAATTCACTGCTCTTTTGTGCTTTTTTCATAGCTGCAAGCATATTTAGCAATAAGTGACAACAGTTCCTTTCACTTTTTCAGAATAAGTCCACTTGTAACATATTGGTTAGGGTCTGCAAGATGTGCAAGCGACTAGGCTTTTTTTCCACTTATGTGGACTTCAGTAATACTTTCTTTCTGAAGAATGATCATCCATAGATCACTACTATATGACACATATTGCTAATGTAATGCAACATTTTACAAAAATACCATACTTCAACCTTTCAATATAAAGGTCACATGATTCCCTTTATATGTTATGACATACTTCTTGATGCATGACTCGACATCTTGATAGAACTAATATTAAATTTGTAACAAACAATGTCTTTATTTTTTGTTTATAATACATTAGCTTCAAAAAATTATTTCCTTTGACAATACTTATGACTCTAGATCATGAGTATCATGTGAATCCTTTTAAAAATTTAGGGAGTTGAGAATTAATCTTACTTCCATTGAGTTGAAAATCACTAGATTCAGGGGAGAATATTGATGAAAATATTAACACATACTTATATTCAATCCTTGATGACAAGCCTAAGAATGTTGCTCAAGGAAATGATTCCAAGTGAGTATACTCAAACAAAATTGCAAACATACCTCATGCTTATAGATTGAGCTATAACTATCTAGACTGCACTTTTCATAAGCTCGACTTTAAGGTATTGATTGAGCTATAACTATCTAGACTTAGTCAAACTTGTTGAAGCTTCTCGACCTTGGAACAATGCCTCATATTTATTTCATTCTTTATGACATCTTATCAAGAGAATGGGACATGCTTCAATAATCAAGGTGTAGCCAAAAATAAAAGTTATTTGTCTGCATCCTTCATAATGGTGGATTGCTTCAGCCTTTCAAGGATCTCAGCATTTAAGGAGGTATGAACATTTTGCTTTACTTATGTTTCTTTTTAAACACCTTGAATAGGACATGAGACACATTCTCATCTTTGCTATAGTTTACATTGATTAAATTGATTAAGTCTAAGGCTTCTTGGATTTCTTAGATCTTTCTACGCCCTATTTATAATTTTTAGAGATAGCTTACTACCTTTGACTACAATATTTTGGTAGTCTTATTGAATTTGAAATATATGCATTTCATAACATAAACTAATGTGCTTTTAAAACTTAACTTGGATGGTTTGAGAATATTTCGTCCATTGAGACTTTTTCGTACTTGAAAAACATATTAATGTATTCCATAGAGATTCATATCTTATGGACAAATATATGACACAAACTTCTGATTTTTCAGCCTTCTTTAATACTTATGAGGTCAACCTTTGGATCTTTTGAGGATTTTAGTCTGATAAGATAGACCTTGGTTGAGGTTTAGCTTGAGATTAGATTCAGATCTGCTGAGATAGTAATATCCCTCTGGGATATTGAGACTTAACGTCTATAAGTTAACTATTTTTCATATGAGCTAAATCTAGATTGAAACAAAAGATGAATTTGGTTTAAGGATTCTCTTAAACCATAGCTTTGAAACCATGTTGATTTTCTAGTCGCATATAAGACTAGAGAAAGTTTCAAATTGATAACTATTTCCAATGATATAATTTGAGTTCTTTTAGAACATTCCAATCACTAAGTAGTTATATATGAAAATTTCAACCATTAACAATAGAGAAACAATATAAATAATAGCAAAACAATAAGACAAGGGACACACAAAATTTCAGTCAATGACCAAGGAAAAGCCCAACAACCTTTCCTTATGAGATAATTTCAAATTCAATCTAATTTGTACATAAGTTAGAATAAAATATCTTTGACAAGACAATTATACAAGAAATGACCAACATGATGACCTCCCACAAGTGGCAAGCCAACCCTCTAACAAACTTTGCATATCCATAGAGATATGTGCAACAAACCCTTGCATATGTTATAGAGTGCCATGTGCTACAAGGCTTCTTAGTTCCACATTGATATAGCACCTTAGGTTTGTGTTGTTCCACATAAGATATATACCGCATATTCACACTTAGTCATAGAAGATATATATATATATATATATATACCTCAGATCTGCAGATGTTCCACACATAAAATACCTCAAAATTCACATATATTCCACATATTATATTCCTTAGAATTTTCATATGTTCCACATAGATTAGGAGCCTCAGAAAGCTCATATAGCCTCACAAAAGATGATTTGAAATTTTCCTTGAAGGAAAGATAATAGGCTCAATATATAGTTATTTGTCCATGTGAATAGGTGTATCTCATAGGCAGGTTGAGTTGATCTTGGGGGGGTGACTTGAACACTTGTGGGCTAATATAACAATAAATCAAAATAAAAAATTTCCTTTTACTTTTTGAGGTAATGAAAAATGCCTTTTACAATTTTATTTTGACAAATACATGGTCATGCTTGAATTAATAAATTTTTCTCTTTTGAAAATACCGACCACCACTATAATTTTTCAACACTAGGTAGAGTTTCCACTTGTCTAAGCAAGCGACAATGTTTCCGAAACAACAATTTTCTCATTAGAATCTAGGAATATTATTTTTTCAAAACATATTAAACTAGGTGTTTGAATCATTTTTTAATGGTAGAAATGGATTCAACACCTTCAAGATCCCCTGGAGCACCTAAAATTCAAAACTTTGATAGTTGTAAACTGTATTAAAAAAAAAATTGTTGGATTTCATCAAAATCGTGCTGAAAAAACCATTCTTTTCTAGGAAAAACCATCACCTATTTAGACTATGCTTTATCTTATATAGCATGAGTTTCTTTAGATCCAACTAAACACCCTCCTCCTTTTTCAAGTGGGCGCCACTCACAAAAATGTGAAAACACAAACAAAATATTTGCAAATTAAGAATTAATGAGCGATGAATGATGTGAGTTTTGGAATCTCATAAAGATATTTTTCTTTTTTTGACAGTGACATCTCGAATTAAAGTCCTAAATCAAGTGAATTATGGACATCCACAGTTTTATCTAATTCTTTTGGTTTGTTGACAAAGATGAGTCATTTCCACATGGTTCTACTTAATATCTTAGTTTTAAAAAATCAAAGCAATGCATTATTGAAGATATATTGTTTTCTTTTCAAACAGTGGGAATACCTATAAGAACTCAGTTGTCAAACTAGTAGCAAGGGAAACCATATATAGTTGTTATCCGCAAATGAATGTTGATTCATCATTGTTATTCAAGGAAGACCATGCCACTTGGAATGAATCGCTGGTGGTCCATAAGGGGGAAGGCTTTCACTCCTTCTAGATGTCTCTTAGTCTTCAATTCTTAACCCGTTTCCTTACATTTTAGGAAGATGATCTCTTAGCCAAGCAAAAGCAGTTTCATGGCATACTGTAGGCCCATAAGACATAAACTCTTAATTTTAAGTTCTTAGAAGTATAAAATAAAATAAATTCAGTATTAAAGAGATTAATGTAAATTTTAAAATGTACAAGTAATACCACATGGCTTTATTAAAGAGACAAGATATCAATTTTATAATGATCGATTAATCAGTGGTCACATATCATTTTTATTATTATAAAATTATAAGGGATAAAAATTAATAAGAGTATTAACTGTAAATTTGCTAATATTGACCTTCTATTATATTTGAGTTTGGCTTAATCAAGAAATGAAATCAATTAGTGTGATAATGAAATTTAAAAGAAAGTGAACAAAAAAAAATTAACTAAGGGAAATGAGGTTTTTCATTATTTGCTCATAATATTATTAGTCCCTTCTAAGGGAGGAATCTAACAATCGATTTTCCAGTTGACCCTTATTTGTTTAGCATTGACTAGTGCAAATTATAATGTTTAACTTTAGAAATCAATATAATATTTTTATTATTATTGAAAAAAGAAATTGTTAACATTTAATTGGACAAAAAATTGGATCTCTTATTTCAAGCTTGGTGTCATTTGTCCCATGCCACCAATAAAGTTTGCTAACCCTGAACACTCATTGGTATTCACAGTAATCATGCTTTTGGAAACAACTTTTCAGGATATCTTGTAACCCAAGTTCCAAATAGAATGTAAATATCACTAATGAAAACCGATAAAATTTGCTAACCCTCTTGGCTGAGTAAAACTTTAGTTGAGTTTGTTAATGTAATTGTTTTTCTAGTTTTGTTACATTCATTTATGAGTTCCCTTTTGGTTTCATCTCATATTAAATATGATTTTCTTTGATGTTTTGTATATCATTTTCCTTAATATTGTGCAGTTTAATTTTCCCTGTTATTTATCATATTTCCTCTAGAATTTTATGCACTTGAGTGAAACTTCCATATATATGAATTTCCTCAGTGTTTTTGGCTATGGTGTAGTTGTTTGAAGATCTAAAATTGCACATGGAGTTTAAGAATGTCAGGCTAGGTTTTGGTAACTCCACGAACATGTGTTTCCTATTAAGAATAAATTTAGTATATACAAATAGAGGAGAGACTCTTGGGATTCATATTCTAAGGTCTCTTTATATTCTTATTTTTAGATGTACATATTTACAAATATTTTCCCAATCTCTAAGGATTAGGTGTCAACACTCCCTGCCTTAATTTGGAGGGATGTTTGTAAGTCCAAGCATCATTCTAAATCTTTCAAACTTTTTTCTTCCAAGCACTTTGGTGAAGATGTCTGCAATCTGCTAATTTGTGGAACAATGGAATAAGTGAATAGTCTTGGCCTCAACATGATGTCAAATCAAATGTTACTTTGTATTGATATGCTTGGTTCGATCATGGAACTTGGGATTCTTGGCCAATTTTATTACAAAAATGTTGTCAATCAAAAGAGGAGTAAATGCACTCGTTTCTCCTGTGAATCTTCAATAATTTTCTTAAGCCACACAATCTCCCTAATTGCTTCTGCAACTGCCACATATTCTGCCTTTGTTTTCAAATCTATTGGAACTAATTATTTGTGTGACCTCCAAAAGACAACTCCTAATCCAAGACTCATAACATAACCTGAAGTAGATACTCCATTGTTTTTATCTCCATCAACATCTGAATTCGAGTATCCAATCAAGCTCATGTCACCCACTTGTGTATATTTGAGTCCAAATCCTTGATTTCCCTTCATGTACCTTAGAACTCCTTTTGCAGTAGACCAATGACCCTCACAAGGTTTTTGCATAAACTTGGAAAGGATTCCAACAACAAATTAAATGTTTGCTCTTGTAGTAGGGAGGTACTTAATACTTCCTACGAGTTGTATGTACTTAGTTCCATCCTCAAATTCATTTCCTTATTTGAATGTGAACTTTAAATTTTGTTTCATTGGAGGGGGGAAATGATTGCATTCAACCATGCCAAATTTGTTTAACAAAGCTCCAATTTACTTCTTTTGAGAGAGGAATATATATTTTTGATTTTGGGTTACTTCAATACCCAAATAGTAGTGAACACATCCCAAATCTGTCATCTCAAATCCTTTCCTCAATTCTTTATTTATGGATGCAATATAATTTTCGTTGTTCCTTGTCATTAGTAGATCATGTACATACACCATAAGACATACACCAACTTTTCCAACTTTATTAACAAATAAATTTCCATCACTAAGATCATAATGTTTTCAAATTTAATTTTAGAATATTCTCAATCAATTTCTCATATCAGGCTCGCGATGCTTGTTCAAGTTCATACAAGGATTTGATAAGATTTCATACTTCATGCTCCTAATCGCTTCACAACAAATCCTTTTATTTGAGACATAAAATAATTTTCTTTCATGTCTCCATTCAAGAAAGTAGTTTTTACATCCATTTGATGGACTTTCCATCCATTTTGAGCTTTCAAGGCAAAGAGACTCCAAATGGTAGCTAATTTTTTTGTGGGGTTAAAAGTATCCTCATAATCAACCCCTTCTTTCTGTGCAAAACCTTTTTCCATGAGCCTTTCTTTATGTTTTTCAAGTGAGCCATCTGATTTATACTTGTTCTTAAAGACCCACTTGCAACCAATCGAGTTTTTCCAAATGGAGGGTCCACCTACTTATAGGTTCCATTCTCTATCATAGCATCATACTATTTTTGCATTAATTATTTTGATTCATCATGAGAAGAGACCTCTATAAAGGAAGTTGGTTCAAAATTAGTAGACAAATTTAATTCACAATCATAAGAAACATCCATATCAATAATCGAATCAGAATCATTTACATCACCTCCATTCTTTCTAGTGGAGCTTCTTGTTCCTGTCTTTATAACATCATTAGGATGAACACTTTCAAGTGTCTTAGTGATCCATTTTAGATGACATTTTTGAGATTGCCCAAGTTGTTCAGTTGATCGAGATGGGGTTGAATCAAGATTTATCCTTCCAATTCTCTCAATCACATCACTCGAAGTGTCTTCTTGATCAAATACTAGAGAATCATCAGGGGAAGGGCTAATTCAGAAGGAGATTCCATATATTTATCTAGGATAGGGATCACCCCCTTCAAGATGTGAAATTTCATTATCAATAACTGAATCTTTTTTGCATTCTTGAATCTTTCGAAGTGATCAAGCTACTGCTACACAACATTGTCAGTTTTGGAAGATTCAAGAAAAATCACATATCTAGATAGCATAAACTTATTATTTACTCCATGGTAGAGATGATATGCTTTGGAGGTATCTGAGTACCCCAAGAAGATACTTTCAACTTCCTGCACCAATTTTGTTTCTATGTTCCTTAGGAATCAAGGCATAACATGTGGAACCAAAAAACTTGAGATGCCTCACCAAAGGAATGTGGCCTTACCACATTTCCTAAGGAGTGTTGGTTTTTAGAGCATGAGATGGACACCCATTTTTAATTTAAACTGCACATAGAATTGCATAAGCCTAGAACATCAGCTTAACATTTTTGAAAAACAACATTGAATGGACCATATTTAAGATTGTCCTGTTCATTCTTTTAGCTACACCATATTGTTGAGGATTATAAGGCACAATTGTTTGATGTTGAATCCTATGTTGGAAAAGATGGTTTTGAAATTCACTTGAAGTATGCTATTTTCCATTATCAGTATGAATAGAGCCAATATGAGATTTTGTATTCTTTTCAATCCATGCATGAAAGTTTTTGAAAATTTCAAAGGCTTTAGATTTGTTCTTCAATGTATATACCCAAAACATTATGGTGTAGTCATCAATATAAGTCATAGTGTATTTATTTCTATTTGTAGAAGGAATAGGCATACGACCATCACATTGCTTCAATTTCCTAGGAATTGTTGGTAAAGTAGTAACACCATTTCTCTTTAATAAATGAAGATTATCATAGTTTAGATTTCCAAATCTAGCATGGCATAAGAGACTGGATGGAAATGTACTTTCATCATATGGAGAACTGTATGCATAGTTATGTGCTCGAGTAGAGGTTACTTACAACTGCAAGAGTCTTTCTTATTTTATTTATGTCATGAAAAGTGAGTAGTTTGATGTTTTTATCACCTTAACTTTGCCATCAAACATGTGAATGGAGTGCCCTTGTTGGTAGTTGTGAACCATGAACATCAAGTTTATTTATTATTCTGAAAAGTAGATAACATCATGTATAAGAAAGTTAGGGAGGCCAAGAAATTTGAGCCTAATGGTGCCAAGTTCAGATGGCTTGAATTTTGACTTGTTTGCAAAGTAAACTTCTCCATCTGCAATGGTCACTAAAATCTTCAAAGAAGTCCTTCTGATAGGTCATGTGGCAAGTTTCTCCTATATCAACCAACCATGCATCTTTCCACAAAGCAAGTGAAGTATTAAACAATTCTTTAGTTACTCCAATATTGCAATGTGCCACAATATAATGAGTGGATTTAGGTGCTTTACCTTTCTCATCATTTATTTATTGTCTAACTCTATCTGAAGAAATCTTGCATGTGGAAGCATCAATTCCATTTATGTTATAGTGTATACAATGTAAATTAGGTGTTCCTCCTTGGTAACGTTTTCCCTCATGTCTCTATTATTTTATTTCCATGTCCTCTTTTGCTACCTCTTCCTCTAGAAAAATCTTGTGCCTAATTCTTCTCTTTATGTGAAATACACATAATTGTCTTTCTCTTCCTAGAATCTTTCTCTCTTTCTGCAAATTTCTACATAAGAGAGTCAAAATTAATTTCTTTAAGTTTTCCACTAGCTTTTAATGATTCAAGGTAGTGAGAATATGTGGGGTATAGTGGCTTGACGAAAACTATGAGAGGAACATCCATTTTAACACCAGTGGCCTCTACATCATGCATAATAACTATGATTTCAAATGATAGGGAAAGGGGATCATTATATTTCAATTCAATATTGAAGAGTTTGATCATTAGTGGGACTACTTCAAGCTCTGAATGTGAGTCATATAAGTATTTCAACTTCTTTAACACACTAAAGGCATTGTTAAATGGTGCAATGTGACAACTCACCTCTTGATTTACTGATGCAACAATCAAGGCATAGGGCTTGTTGTTATTGTTCTCCCATATGGTGATCTCTTTGTTATATGTGGGCTTTTCAAGTGGATTCCCATCTTCTCCTTCACAAACACCTTTCCATAGTTCATTGAAAAAGAAGATATGCTTTATCTTTCTAGACCATTCTTGGTAGTTCTCTTTGTTCGTGATAGTTACTCCAAATATTGAAATGAAAGAATGCATTATTAAATAAAATTGAAACAAATGAAGGCTACAATAATAATCTCTTTAAATGTGCACCAATATTACAATCAACAACTGTGTAATAGTATCAAGTTAATCATATATTACAATAGCATGTAGTATGCCTTCTCTCTTTCTATGCACAATATTTTCGATACTTCTCTCCTCATATAATGGAATTTCACACGTGTTATCCTCATGGAACCACCATCATATTGTTTCCACTAAGGAAATTTTGACTTCAAACTTTCGATCATATAATTTTTCCAAGTTTGTGACTATGTGTGAGAATTTTCCCAGGGTAGGTAGTTTTCATTCACAATACCAATTACTTGATGGCAGGGAATTGGTTACAAGACTTAAGGATTATGTAACAAGTCGTGAAAGACAATAATGATTGTATGGCTCATGGTCATGGTCATTAGAGAACTTGTACGAGTATTTGAAAACTAAGACAAGTAACAGTGTAATTAATAAACATCAAAGTATAAAGTTATCTAATTAGAAAATTTGCATGGTAAAGTATATCAAAATAGAGGAGAATAAAACCCTAGAGACGCCAGAACCTTAGGTTGTCTTAATAATACGTAAATGACATGTATGTTTTAATGGATTTCAAATGCAGAGAATCAATATACAAAGCGGACAATGAACAGAGCAGCCTTCGTATTCAAGCATGCATAGGGAATAATATAACTCATTGCTTCATACCAGAGATTGAATGCATAATATTACTCACTGCTTCATACCATAAATAAGTGCACATATAATGAACTACACACATATCTCCTCTTACAAAGTTCAATGGTGAATGTCCAATACATAATCATTGTGATTCAATGCCTTCAACATTTTGTATTCCCTTCAATACAATGCAATAACCAACACAAACTTGAATGGAGATTGGTTCAACACACTCATTGCTTCAACATTCTGTATTCCCTTCAATACAACATACACTTCAGAAAGGTTGTGTTTCAGCAAAGGACCTACTTTTTGCAGTAAGAGGATTTACAAAGAGGGAAAAGGAATGAAAAATTGAGACCCACAGACCTGCGCTCTGATACCATGTCAGGAATATTTTTGGTAAGTCCATGAATGTGTGTTTTCTATTAATAATAACTTTAATATATAAAAATAGAGGAGAGACTGAACATCTCCATCATCAAAAATGATATTTGAACTCAAAAACAAGAAGCTAAAGGTACTCTTCAAGTTGCAGAGGGACCTGTCAACCATATGTAACATCCATGGTGAAAATTCTATGTAATAAAAGATCAAAATAATAACCATGGATGAATGGGACACTTATTCCAAGCTGAATTTTGGGCAAGACATCCTAGGGAGTGTTCATTTGGTTGTTTATGGCTAAGGAAATTAGTAAAGGCAATGACTAAGGCTTTGGAAAGCAAAACTGGCATTTTTGGCACAATTAATTATGAAAATAATGGAAATGAGGAGAAAAACGAGGTGAAAGGCCACAAGTTTCATGTGAGGAGGAAAATGAAGGAACATAATGGAAAATGAAGAAAATAGAGACCTCATTCATAAAAAGGCTTATGGGGATCAGTTAGTAACCTTTTGTCAGTTCAGTTTTGGAGCTCTTCCATTATTCTCTCCCTCTCTTTCATACTATTGGACACTTGGAGTTTTCTTGGAGCACTTTGGCATTGGAGCAATATAGGAAAAGAAGGCAAGAGGAAGAAAATATCAAGCAAGGAAAGGCAGGATCAAGCGGCTACCATAGGCTTCATTGCAGGTATCGACTTGAATGTATAATTTCCTTGCTAGATTTGACAGGCATGGGATTGCATGTGTTTCTTTTCTACCATGGCATGGGCTTTTCCAGGTGTGAAAGTATTTTCAGTCTAGCCTTTCCATTTCCTAATAACTTTGATGAGATGGGTTCTCTCATTCGGTTTATGTGGGATGGCCGGGTTGGATACGAAGTTGAGTAGGGTGGATCCTCGAATTGACAAACACATGGTGTAGTGGTACCTGAACCAAAATGAGGATGCATGAAGCCATTGGTCTAGTAACCCCTGAACCAGACTGTGGGTTGCGATAACGCTAGATTGTGTGCATTGGTGGGCCTTTGAATCCTTTCCAGGGAATGACAATATATACGATGAATCCAAGAGGTGGATTTTATCTCCCTTGGGCCTAGATATTTTGGGATGGAAAACAAGGTAAATCCTGGAGAGTATGTGTTGGTGTAGGGCCTAGTGATCCCTATCTTAGACTGTGGATGCATGGTAAAGCTTGAGAGTCTAGGAGGCACTCAAATTCCTCATGATGTAGGAGGAGAACTCCGATGGCATCCACATTGATTGTGTTTTTTAATATGTTCTATGAGTCCCACATTCATGCTTGGAATATGGAATGAGGGTGATTAGCTGAAGAGAGACTTGGCTCAGCTAATCTATGGTCGGATGGAACGTGATAGTCCCATCACATGTTGGTTCATTGCATTGATTAAGGAGAAATTCATTCCATTGTTTTTCATGTGTAAATGTATATATATATAATAATATATATATATATATATATAATATATATGATATATATATGGATTTTGATGGCTGATATGTTCATTGTAATTATATTCCTATTATGCTGGTTAGATGTATATTTTGTGATAGCAGCTATGTATGACTCTCAACATGTTTTTACGTGTATTTGAATGGATATGGTATCTATGACCTAATACGTGATAAGGCAACAAATTACATGAGGAAACAATGGTTCATGGCGATTCTCAGATAAGTATGAGATCCCTACACTTATTTTTGTTGTTTACACCTATAGGTTACATGTTGAAAATATGTTTTATGAAATCACTGTCATGGCTAGTAGGGATCTGGTGAAGGTCTTGATCAACTATTTACTTTTGCATCAGTATTTCCCTATACTTTACTTGATTATGAGCTTTCATTCCATTTTGGGCAGTGGCCTGGGCTTTGGGCCTGAAAAATTGGCTTAAATCTCAGGGTTGTTGGCACAGATCTAGCAAATTTAGTCCACAATCCCTAGTAGGGAGGCCTATGGGAGTTTATTTAGGTATGTGGTCGCTCCCTTTCCCATAGCATGAGAGAAACACCAGAACAACAGTGAGACCTAGGGACAGGCTATCTGAGTGGTTGACTTGTCTCCTGAGGGTTCGTTTGGTGATGTTGGATGACTATATGTGATGTTTCGTCGATTCCACTTTCTTAAGGTTACCTAGGAGGTCAAATCTAATCATAGTAGCCTCTCATCTCATGCTTACCCTGATTGGCATGGTCACTTGGGTGGATGTGGGAGGAGGGAATTACAGAGTGGTATCAGAGCATGGTTCAACTCTTGGGCTAGATGAGTTGAATGTGTTGGCCATGCATGCATGTCAGTTTCATGTGTGTCTCTTACACTTATATACTTCTTGCAGTTTCTTGATGTTGGATTAGGGTTGTAGTATGGTTATCATGGAGAATTTGACATTCATTTCGTGAAGAATATTTGACATGAGTATGTGATTCACTGTATATGGTTATTTTTTGCTTACATGTGGATTTTATGGCACCTACTTACATCCTTGTATGTTAGGTTATATTTTGAATATTTTGATTACATGTATCAACATTGTAAGTTGATTGCAAGAACCGATCGATTATGTTTGACTACATGCGTTTATGCATATTTGTAGTTGGTTAGGCATTACTTATGCATATTTTTGGTTACATGTAGCAATTTGTATAATGGTGTAATGGTTGTTGTCATGCATGATGTCACAAGATGCATTGTTGATATGGCCTTGCATTGATGATTGGATCCTAGTTAGAGTGATGTTTATGTATTGATGCATTTACTTGTGTATGTCTATAT
Source organism: Pinus taeda (assembly GCA_000404065.3). Lineage (NCBI taxonomy): Eukaryota > Viridiplantae > Streptophyta > Pinopsida > Pinales > Pinaceae > Pinus > Pinus taeda. Next base: position 110,615 of record APFE030359922.1, read on the forward strand.
GCTACTATGTTTATGTTATACATGTATCACATTGATTTGGTGATATTGTAGACAAGGTATCCTCCCCGAGCTATACTAAGGTACGTTGGTTTATTGTGATTTGGTTTATCTAACATATTATGCATTGCAGGAAGAGAAAGATTAAATGGCTAGCGAGGTGGTAGACTACGTAGAATCTCCCTAAGCATCAGATGAACAATGTGATGTGGGGTATACTTCTAATTTGGCTGATACATTGAGAAGATTTAAGGAAGAGATAAGGAGTTGTAAGGCAGATAATGCTTGGATCATACAAACACAAGTGAAGCAAGCAAAGGTCAATGTTATAATTCTTCAAAGTTTGTCAGAACTGCAGCGTCAAGGGCCACTTCAGATCTGCCATGCACATGAGGATGGGACTAATGGAGCATATGGCTATAGATCTCTTGGTAGACACAGGTCAGATAGATATGACATAGTGAGAGATGGAAGGTTTTTGGACACTCCAGAAAGGAGGGGCAATGAGTACATGTATTATTCTAGTTCTGGTTTTGATAGACATCCTAATCATCATCGCTATCATCCTTACAGGAGGAATGATTGGGGATTCTTGCTAGATGAATTCAAGAAAGAAAAAATACCTACTTTTGATGGAGATATGAAGAAGCCAAAAGATGCAGAGGCTTGGATACTTGGGATGAACAAATTCTTTGAGTTGCATGAGTATACAAATAACATGAAGGCTAGAATAGATATCTTTAGCTTGAGAGGTAAAGCAGACATCTGGTGAGAAGATGTTAAGCGGTTTAGAGACATCAGGACATATGACTTGAGTTGGCAGGAATGAAAGAGGATTTTCAGGAAGGAGTACTTGTCAGAAAGGTACTACGACAGTAAGAGTAAAGAATTCTATGAGTTAATGATGGGATCAATGACAAACGGAGAGTACACAACCAAGTTTCTGGAACTATTGAGGTATGTACTATATATTACTGATGAGGAAGCTAAAGTTCAATGATTTGTTAGTAGTTTCCCATTAGAATTTAGAGATCGGATTGAGTACGATGAGCCTTGGTCGCTTGAGGAAGTTATTGGAAAACTAAAACATTGCAATGAGGAGTCAAAGCATAAGAATGAATCTCAGCATGGATGGAAAGAAAGGAAAAAGGTAGAAGTAAATGGCAACCTAAGAGGATAGGACCTCAACTTGTAGATGGGAAATAAAATGTGGCTCCGTAAAATATATTTAATGCATCTAGTCAGGGACATGGGTCACAAAAATAGCAACAACAACATAGAGGTGAGGGCACTAGTCAGTTGGGGTGTTGGACATGTGGTGAGGAACACCTTAGGAGAGATTGTCCGTAGCATCAGGGTGGAAAGTCTAAAATATACAATGCAAAGGAGGCATAGACCATTGGGGATGTTGGCTAGAGTATTCCTCATATTTATGCAGTAGTGGACAACAGATAAACAAAACACTAGACATTTATCATTGAGATGGACAATAAGCTTTGTGATTAAGTTATTTCTATTTTGATTTACCCTGGATCTAATTATAACTATGTTAGTCCTGACTTAGTGGATAAGTGTGGTTTGAGTAAGGAATTGCATGCAGAGTCTTGGTTAGTGCAGTTGGTTGTAGGTACAAAGAAGCGAGTTCATCATTGGGTAAGAGCTTGCGCATTTGATTTAAACGGTATGCCTACAACAACACATTTGAGTGTGTTACCATTGGGATCATACAGTATGTTGTTGGCCATGGATTGTTTGTATCTACATAGAACCAAGGTTGACTATGATGAAAAAGCTATTGAGTGTGTTGATGACAATGGAGAACCAAGAATCTTGCAAGGAAAGAAGAAAGCCACATCCGTTAGGATGGTGATGATTATGCAAGCAAAGCATAGCTGCATGAAAGGATGCAAGCTATTTGCAGTACACATTTCTAGTGATAAGGGTAAGGAGGTTGAGGATGCAGATATGTTGAAAAAATGTCTAGTGTTGCTGCAGTTTTAGGATGTATTCCTTGAGGACATTACAGAGTTTCCACCTCATAGGGAAGTAGAATTTTCTATTGAGTTAGTTCCAGGGGTAGCTCCAACATCAAAAGAACCTTACATGATGAGCACACTTGAGTTGGTTGAGTTAAAATTGTAGCGGAAGGAAATGTTGGACAAGGGATACATTAGGCAAAGGATATCACGTTGGGGTGTACACTCAGATTATGCATTGATTACAGGAAGTTGAACAAACTAACTATCAAGAATAGGTACCCTTTGCCGAGGATTGATGACTTGTTCGATCAACTGAAGGGAGAAATAATGTTCTTGAAGATTGCTTTGAGATCCAGATATCATTAGGTACGCATCAAAGAGGAGGACATTTACAAGACTACATTCAAGACCACGTATGGGCATTATGAGTTTTTTATTGTTCCATTTGGCTTAACTAATTTTCTAGCTACATTCGTATGTTTGATGAACAGTGTGTTGTGTCCATATTTCGATAAGTTTGTTGTTGTGTTCATTGATGATATACCGGTATATTCTAAAAATGATGAAGAGCATGACAAGAATTTAGCAGTAGTGTTGAGGTCGTTGAGGGAACATTAGTTGTATGCTAAAGTCAACAAGTGTAGTTTCTTTCAGTATGAGGTGCACTACTTGGGACATGTTATCTCCAAGGAAGGAATTGCAGTAGATCTAGAGAAGATAAGGGACATCATGGAGTGGGTAGCGCATAATAATGTGGATGAGGTGAGATCTTTCATGTGTCTAAAAGGCTATGATAGGAGGTTCATTAGGAACTTCTCACAGATTTCTTATCCTATTACATCATTACAGAGGAAAGGTAAGAAGTTCAAATGGACAAAGGAGCGTGAAGCTAGCTTTGAGCAACTTAAGCAATTGTTGATGCATGCACCCATACTATAGATTGTAGATCCAGATAAAGAGTTTGTGGCATGCATAGATGCTTACAAGAGAGGGCATGGTGGAGTCCTTATTTAGGACAGACATGCGAGATGTTATGAGTCCCAAAAACTAAATGAGCATGAGCAGAACTACCTAACACATGATCTTGAGCTAGCAACGATTATACATGCATTGAAAATGTGGAGGCACTCTCTTCTTGGAAGGTGATTTGTGCTTATGAGTGATGACATTGGGTTGAGGTATTTATTTGACCAGTAGAATTTGAATGCCAAGAAAGCTAGATGGTTGGCCACGATCAACAAGTTTGATTTCGAGATCAAGTACATCAAAGCTAAAGAGAACAGGGTGGCCGATGCTCTTAGTAGATGGGTACAGGTAAATCACTTGGAAGTTGTGAGCTCCTATGGGATGAACTTACAGGATAGGATCTTATAGGCAGGACAATAGGATGATAGGGATATGGAGATTGTGCATAGGTTGCAACAGGGTGATAGTACAGGTACAGGTCAATGTACAAGTATAGGTACAGGTGGCAGTATAGGTATAGGCATAGGTACAGGTACAAGTGTAGGTACAAAGGGCATGGACTATCATCTTACAACGGATGGATTGGTTAGGCTTTGAGATAGGATATATTTACAAGATAGCAGTGAGCTCAAGAAGATGATCTTGAGGGAATTTCATGTGAAAACTTATTCAGGTTACCTGGGTTATAAAAAGATACTAAAAATGGTGAAGAGATATTACTATTGGCTTAATTTGAAGAGGGATGTAGTAGAGTTTGTGGAAAGATGATTCAATTGTCAGTGAGTGAAGGCAGAGTGTAAACATACAGGTGGACTGCTACAGCCGATTGCAATTCCAGAATGGAAATGGGAGGTCATTTCCATGGACTTCATCATAGGGTTTCCGAATACAATGAAGCAACATGATTCCATCATGGTCATTGTGGGCAGGTTAACAAAGGTTTCACACTTTCTTCTGGTGAAATCTACATTCTCAGCTAGTGATGTATCACATGTATTCATCCGAGATGTGGTTAGACTACATGGTGTTCAAAGAAGATTGTGTTAGACAGGGATGCGAAGTTCACTTCCAAGTTTTGCAAGGAGTTATTTTCATGTTTGGCATAGAGTTCACCTTTATCAAAGCTTATCATCTGTAGAAATATGGACAGAGAGAGAGGGTCAACATGATATTAGAGGATATGTTGAACATGTATGCCATGAATCATCAGAGGAAGTGGGAAGAGTATCTCCCTTTGGTCGAGTTTGCAGACAACAATCGTTATCAGGAGTCATTGAGGATGAGTCCTTTTGAGGCATTGTATGGGTGGAGTTGTAACACTACCATTAGTTGGAGTGATCCAGTTAGCAAAGTATTGATTGGACCAGATAAGTTAGTAGACATGGAACAAGAGATGCAGGTGATAAAGAAGAATCTAAAGGCAACACAGGACAGGAAAAAGAGTTATACAGATAGAAACAGGTTGTTCAAGGAGTTCTAGGTTGGGGAATAGGTGTACTTGTGCATCAAACCGAAGAAGAGCTCCTCGCAGATTGGTTCATGTGCCAAGCTGACACCATGGTTTTGTGGACCCTTCAGTATCATTGAGAGGACTGGGCTAGTAGCCTATTGACTTGCACTGCCTCAGACAGTGAAGGTCCACGATGTTTTACATTTATCTTTACTTAGGAAGTATGTTAAGGATGTTAATCATGTAATTGACTGGTTTGTATTGCAGGTGGAACCAGATGAAGAATTCCAGCTGAAGCTTCAGTGTGTATTGAAGTAAAAGTAGCTCATGCTCTGAAATCGAGAAATCAAGCAAGTTAAAATGAAATGGAACCACTTTGGGCCCAATGAAGCTACATGGGAGATGGTGGATCAGATGATGGCCATGTATCCTTCCTTGTTTTCTGGTGTAGGCAAATCAACTTGATATGGTGGTTTGGTATTTTCTTATGGTGGTTTGATATATGCTTTATGGTGGTTCGATATATGCTTTATGATGGTTTGATATATGCTATATGATGTTTTGATATGTGCTTAGATACAATGACTAGTATATGTTTAATATATGGTTTGGTATATGATTTTGCATATGTTTTAGTATCTATATTTATGGTGATGTTTCTATATAGACCCATGTGTATGGATGTAAATACCGTAACGAGATTTGTTATAAAGCTCCACTATGCGGTATGGGTGTCATGTCATTATGGTTATGTTATCATGTTATTATGCTATCATGTGGTTATGTTATCATGATGTTATGATGTAATGTGGATTGGCACTCAGTGGGATGATCTTTGTAAATATTGCATTGAGTTGTGTTATAAAGCTCCATAAGCAGTATGTCTTCTTTCAACAAGTTGCTGAGGTATATGTGTGATTGGAAACCAAGGGTGGTGTCCCCCAAGGGGGAGTCTTATGTAACAACCCTGGTGAAAATTACATGTAATAAAAGATAAAAACAATAACCATAGATGAATGGAACGCTAATTCCAAGCTAAATTTTGGGAAAGACATCCTAAGGGGTGTTCATTTGGTTGTTTATGGCTAAGGAAATTGGAAAAGGAAATGAATAAGGCTTTGGAAAGGAAAAACGTCATTTTGGCCAATTATTTATGAAAATATTGGAAATTAGGAGAAAAATGAGGTGAAATGTCACAGGTTGCATGTGAGGAGGAAAACGAAGGAAAATAATGGAACATCATCTGCGCTTTATTGAACATGTTCAATCAATTTGGGCAAGCGCAGAGATCCCTTCCACTTACCGGGTGAAAATCACCTTAGTATTGGAATACCGGAAAAGAACACTGGACTTACCTTCCTTATAAGATAAGGCAGAGCTATGCTTTACTTACACTCACTTCTTTTTCCTAGGGGGAGGTAAATAAGAAATCTCAGGTATTGCCATAAGATTGTCATAAACATAGATCCCATTATTATATATTATTATATAATAGCGTCTGGATTATGAGAGCATCCCAGACGATTCCCCATAAAGAAATACAGAAATAATTTAGTTTTGGAGCTCTTTAATTATTCTCTCTCCCTCTCATACTCTTGGACACAAAGTTTTCTTGGAGCACTTTGACATTGGAGCAAGAAAGGAAAAAAAGGCAATAGGAAGCAAATATCAAGAAGGGAAAGTTAGGATCAAGCAGCTAGAACGGGCTTCATTGTAGGTATCAACTTCCAAGTGTAATTTCCTTACTATATTTGGCATGCATGGGATTGCATGTGCTTATTTTCTACCATGGCAAGAGTTTTTCCAGGTGTGACATTGTTTTCAGCCTAGCCTTGTCATTTCCTGATAGATTTAATGTGATGGGTTCTCTCATTCAGTTTATGTGGGATGGTTGGGTTGGATTCGAAGCTGAGTGGCGTGGATCTCAGAATTGACAAACACATGGTCTCGTGGTCCCTGAACCCGACTGAGGATGCAGGAAACCACTGGTCTAGTAACCCCTAAACTAGGTTGTGGGTTGCAGTAAAGCTAGATTGTGTACCTAGGTGGGGCCTAGGAATCCTTGTCGGTGAATGGTGGGATATATGATAAAGCCAAGAGGTGAATTTTCTCTCCATTAGGCCTAGTGATTTCGAGATGGAATACATGGTAAATCCTGGAGAGTATGTCTCAATGTAGGGCCTAGTGATCCCTGGATCAGACTACATATGCATAATAAATCCTGAGAGACTAGGAGGCACTCAAATTCCTCACATTATAGGCAAAGAACTCCGGTGGCATCCACATGGATTGGTGTTTTTTGATGTCTTCAATGAGTCCCACATTCATAATTGGAATATGGAATGGGGGTGATTTCCTGAAGAGAGACTTGCCTTAGGCAATATATGGTCCGATGGAATGTGGTAGTCCCATAAATGGTTGGTTCATTGCATTGATTAACGAGAAATTCATTCCATTGATTTTCATGTGTAAATGTACTATATATAATATATATATATATATATTATATATATTATATATATATATATATATATATATATATATATATATAGTATAATATATATGTATATGTACATGTATGTATATGTATATGTACATGTACATGTACATGTACACACACACACACACACACACACACACACACATATATACTATGTTGGTTAGATATAGTTTGCGACAGTAGCTATGTATGGCTCTTAGCATATTTTTACTTGTAACAATGGTTCATGACGATTTTGAGATAAGTATGAGATCCCTACACTTAATTATATTGTTTACACCTATAGGTTACATGTTGACAATATGTTTGATGAAATGCCTATCATGGCTAGTAGGGGTCTGGTTAAGGTCTTGATCAACTATTTATTTTTGCATCATTGTTTCCCTGTACTTTACTTGATTATGAGCTTTCATTCAATTATGGGCAGTGGTTTGGGCCTAAAAAAGTGGCTTGAATCCCGGGGTCATTGGCACGAAATTGGAAACTTTAGTACACAGTTGTTGGCAGGTAAGCCTATGAGAGAGAATTTAGTTTTTGGTCACTCCCTTGCCCATATCATGAGAATGACTATGGCCTCAGAGGTCCAGAATACCAATGGGACCTAGGGACAAACTGTCTAAGTGGTTTATTTGTCTCTTGTGGGTTCAGTTGGTGATGTTGGATGACTATGTGTGATGTTCCGTCGATTCCACTACCTTAAGGTTACCTAAGAGGTCAAATATGATCATAGTAGCCTCTTATCTCATGTTTACCCTGGTTGGCATGGTTACTTAGGTGGATGTGGGAGGAGGGTGTTACACCATATAAGTACTTTTCATCATTAGACAAACCTAAACTTCAATCTCATTCGTAGAGGTAACTGATAGTTTATTTTTTCATCAGAGGGACCTGCTAGTTTTATTTCATCATCCACAAAAGAAAATTTGGTGGCAAGATCATCAACTTCAATTTACTCTTGAAAAAGAAATTTCAAAATTTTCTTATCTCATCATCAAAACTAGCTATACTCTTAGCCTCAAATAATACCAAAGGGACTTTAAAAGGACAATCTTTAGAGTGACCCAAATCATAAAAAATATTCACTCCTAAAAGACCTATAATGAACTTCAAGACAACATCAAAGGGCCCGCGAAGGAAACACAACATTGTCAATAATTCCAAGCAATGAAAATAAGGTATAGGATTTAGTTTTACAATGCTTTTTTATTTCATTAAATTTTAGAATTAAAGTTTTCATTAAAAATATATTCCTTTCCCATGATATAAAATTTTGTGGTCATATACCCAAACTTTTGTAAGAAACCTAATACTCTTTCTCTTCAAAACCCTAAAAATCTCCTCTCTCAATTGTAAGAAACCCTAATACTCTTTCTCTTCAAAACCCTAAAAATCTCCTATACCATCTCAGTTTAATATATTCTTGTTTATTCTTCCTTTAAAATTCTATAAACTATTCTCTATTTACCTTATTATTTTACCTTATAAGCCATATGCAAGATTCTTGTCAAAAAATACTTGATGCCATAAAGTTTGAAAACATAAAAAGGTTTAGTTCTTCCAAAAGTACAACATAAGACAACTAGAGGACAAAACATTTTTCTAAATTATGACATGAAGAATGGGATGAGATAGTGTTATGATGATATATAAAGGAGCTCAAATACATGGAAAATGTAGTATCATTATGAAAAGTCATCTTGAAAGCATAATCTTGCAACTGGGAATTCAAGAGAACACTATTATCTAAGTGTTATAATTTTTTTACTCACTCAGAGCTATAATTTTCTAAGTTATAGATTGTCAAAATGAAGAAGATTTCTTAAGGAAAATGAAAAATAACAAGCTCAAAATCAACGTTGATAGCTAAGGAGGAATTGCGTCCTATTTGAGAGCATAAGAAGCGAATTTCAAAGTTTGGTTGTATACTCGATTTTTCTACAAACAAGACTCATTAAAGTTGAATGCAATTGAAATGTTGGATGGTGAATGGTTGAAGGAATGGTGATATACTCTATCAAAACTTGAAAATGCCCCACAAATTATAGTTTCAGAACAAAGCATTGATTTTGAGCTTCATTTCAAAAAGGGTGGTATATGAATACTTTGTTATAAGGAGAGATATCTACAACCAACAACATTGTTTGGAAACATGACTTCTTCTCCAACGAGCAATTTTTTTTTTGAAATAACCCAGGATCCAAATGCATGAAAATCCATGTTGGGATCATTACAGTACTCATGTAGGTAAAGGGAAATGGTTATTCTAAAAAATTCCACGTGTATACAGAAATATCCCAATGCACTTTGATTTTTACATTGAGTGGCATCTGAATATAAGCAAATTTGAAGCCATGTTTTCAATGTCATACCACACATAATTTTGGTGTTTTTCAAGAAGGATTTGATCACATAGGAGTTGTCAAGGCTCATATAGAAAAAGCCTTCAGATTATTGAGTAAGCATATTAATGTAATAAAATCTAACATTTCATAGCATGTATCTAAGTACCAATTGAATGTGTTTAACATGCTTTTGTTAGCAAAAATGAAATCACAATTTAGACTTTTTTTATGGTAAAATCAAGGGATTGAACACTCAGTGGATTTTTAAATATTTTTGGTCATATTCAACAATTTTATATGAAACAACGTCTTTGACAAACAACAAATCATATTGCTCCTTTATGTTACACAATTAGGGTTGACAATTAATTGTTAAACAAATTGAAAAAAATTAAAAAATTAATTAAATTAAACTAAAAAAAAATTCTCTCTCGATTCAAGAAATTAATTTGTAATGACCTATAGGGTGTTAATTGCTCAAACCCTAGAAACCAAAAAAATAACCATTTTTATAGTGAAATTGCCAAGATTAAAGTTAAGACTTAGGATCAAAATTTGAGTTTGAACTTCTGAGCATCATTGGTCTAAATTTTCAGTCTAGACAATATGAGAAATTATTTATAATTAAAAAGAAAATCAATCTAGTCAAGATGAAAAATTCTTGATAATTTTTTATAAAAACCAAAGCCTATTTACTTTGTTTTTTAGTGGACAACCTATATGTGACAACCTGCTTTGTTTAAAATAGTTTCAAAGAAATATAAGAGAAATTAACTCAAACTATTGAAAATTCCTTTTCTCAACAACAGAGGTATTGTAATTCATTAAGGAGGTTGATTTTTTGAATAAAAATATCTCATATTGCTATGATTGGTTGATGATGAAATAGTAAGAGTAATTTTCAATGCATAGTGAACCTAAATGTCTATAAAAACAATGATTAATAGGAAAACTAAAAGGGGTAGCGAATAAAAGGAAAAATGTGTGGAAAAATTGAACCTTATGGATTTGAGATAAACAAATATCATCCATATACCATAAAATTTCTGGAGGAGAAGGATTGTCTAGATTTCCTTTTAAAGTTTCAAGGATATAACAAAAATGTTTCAAAAGCTTTTGCATTAACATTTGATGGAAATTGTGCCCGAGTTGGAGATTTAACTATTCATCTATCAAATTGTATATTGAGTCAAGTTAGAGGACTACCCTAGCAAGGTGAAAAATGGTTTAAAACTCAACATATACAAGATTGGCAATGGACTTATTTTATTAATAGATCTATAACTAACCCAAAATGGAAACGAGGAGTGCCTAGTACTTGGTTGCAATGCCCTTACAGGAGATGCAAGTTTTGAAGAGATACCTCGAGTCGCAAAATGGCTTATTGACACAATGCAATTTTACAAACATCAAAGAAAATAAAACTATGAAGGAAGGGGACAAAAAGTTTGCAAAAAGAACAACTTGATCTCAATCCAAGCTTGTAAATAAAGAACAAAAATTGAAAGATTAAACTACTCATGAAGAAGCCAAAAGAAGGGTAAACATCCCAGGCACCTAATGACAATGTAAATCTCCCTCTACAAGTAGGTAAGAAAGTTTGAAACATTTTTTGAGAGTGAGAAGTAGTATGAGGACATATTTTATCATAATCTTGGAGGGATGCCAGTCCTTATTTTGACTAAGGGAATTCTTATGGGTTTTGCTTTTATTATTCTTTAAAAATGCATATTAATCATTTATGATAATATTTACCTAGATTTTGGCCATAACAACACTTCCTAGAGGTAATTTTATTAAATTTTATCTTTTGGAATTTCTTGAAAATAAATGCATTAAAATGTGAATTGCATATTTTAGGAGAATTCGCAATTAATCATTCATTGTTATGTTTCTAGGCAAGCTGGGTGAAAATGGAAATATGGTTTTTTCTCACAAGCACCCCAAGATGGTAAAACTCATATTCCGCTGATCCAGAGCTGTCTTGAAGCACCCAGTCAACGTAGCTAGCCAAGTTTCTAAAACACAAAACAATAAGCTATAAAAAACCTGGATCTGTGTTTTTCAAGTTGAATCCATGATTTGAAGGGATATTTATATTAAATCTAAGTTATAGAATAGGTAACATTTAATTCTAAATAAGATTTGTGTGCATTTTGTTAAGAACTTGCTTATAAAAGCAAAAAACTAGACTCATGTAATTTTTGGCTATTGTGATTTAAATCAAGTATTTGACCTAAGTGATTTAGATCACGCTTTTGACCTGTCATTGGTGATTCATGTCAAGAAATGAAGTTGTGATTGAGTTTTAGTCCTCGATTTCCATCTTGTGTGCTTGCTTCAGCTTGGAGGCCCCCCATAACTCAAGTTGGTACATTGTGTTTTGTTGTACATTTGACAGGTAAATACTTGTGATTTCTTGTTAATATACATGTTTATATCTCTGATTTATGTCACTATCTATTCGGGTTTTCATTAGCTTGCAAACTAGCTCACTTATTGGTGTAAAGCTAGGCTTGATAGCTGGTTTATAGAGTTTCTATTACATATCTTATTTTGTGATTATAATTTCTATTTTCATGAAGCTTCTAATGTTGTTACAATAGAGTTTGATCAATTGGTGAATTGTTAGTTTAGTTAGGAAATTAGTCTCAAGTTCCTTATCATTAAAAAAACAACTTTACTTAGTCTTGTTTTGATGAAATATATCACTCATTGTAATAAAATTGGTCTATGATTGTTTTGCTAAGTTAAAATAATTGATAGCACCCAGGGGTGCAGCTTGTTGGCTAGCGAACACATTGCTAAGGCATTCGTGTCATTGTGCATGTCACATGTTCAAACCTCATCTTAGCAGTGCGCTATGCTTGGGGGCGGTGCAGTTGCACCTGGAGGTTATAGTGGCAGCCGCTGAGGATCGACCCCATGTCGCGCGAGTACGAGAGCCAACACGTTACCGATTTTACCAGCAATAAAAAAAAAAAGTAAAGAAGAAAAAGAAAGAGAAAATAAAAGAAAATTTAAAATATTTGATAAATATAAATAGATGTGATTTGTTAAATAATAGACATCTAACAAAAATTCATACTAGTTTTTGAGTACAAGTTACTAGTAGCTAGTTCTACTAGTTAATAGTTTCTATGTCCTAAAAATATTTTAAGTTTTGAATATAAATTAAATATTAGATTCCATAAAGCATTCTCATATTGTATCAAACATTTTCAGATTAGATTAAAAATACATTTATAAGTAAAAAACATTATTGGCATAGGTTTTGGTGTGAGTTACTTATGGCCATCTTAGTTGCAATAAAAGCAAAGCAACAATTTCATTAAATCACCGAGTTATTAATGTTGCCCATAGATGTAGATTTCCTTGCATTTATTTATCGCTTTCCTAGAGTACTTGACATTATGGATATCTATGTGTAGAGAACTTGTATTTATAGCAAAAATCATTTTATATGCCAGTTTGAAGTATTTATAAAATCAAGTAAAGAGTGATTTTATTTAAAGCTTGTGTGATAGCTTAAGAGTGAACACTTGACATTATAGATATCTTTGTGTAGAGAACTTGGATTTGTGACAGAAATCCCAATATATGCCAGTTTGAAGTATTTGTAAAGTCATGTAAGATTGATTTTATTTCAAGTTTATGTACAAAATTTAAGACTTTTTAAAGAATTTAGTAGCTAATTTTGACTTAGGAGTGATAAAACATCTAATTTAACTCATTTCAAATATTGCAGTGTGCTTCCAAGTTTACGAACACCGAATTGATACAAAAGTATGTCTTAGTTTAGAAGTTTAAATTAGACTCGACAAATATTGCACTTGACTTTCAATGAATGCAATCTTATCCTCATATTGTTTGATGTCATTTTCTTTATCTAAAGATTTTTTGAGAGTAACATGTGCAATTGCTAATTGGTTAAACCAATAACTAACAATTTGATTTTTTTTGTATTTAAACTCTATTTCATTTGTACAAATTGTGTTAAATACAATTCTCTTTTTCCTTGACTATGTTTAACAATCTTAATCTTTCTTTTATTATATGCTAACAATTCTAATTATCAACTTCATCAATGGGGCGACATATAGGATCATCTCCCATGTTAGCAAATTGTCTAATCAAGTGATTCCTTTATAAAAAATCATGCCTTTTCATTATCTTGCTTACTCATGTCTTTGGATTGTTTAGGACAAAGCAAATTCTTCACATCCCATTGCTATTGATTTATTGGATTTATGCCATTATTAATCTATGCAAATTCAATTTGTTTGACTTCACATTACACTTGAGTTTTAATATGATCCAAGCCATGTTGAATTTGAGCATTAAATTGGTTTTGGTCAATGCCTTTTTTTGGTTCTAATGTTAAAGAATAACAAAATCCTACACATCCAATTATTGTTGATTTGTTTGATTTATCTCATTTTAATGCCCATAGTCTCAGTGTGTGTGACTTCTTATTGGACTTGAGTTTTAGTATGCTCTAAAGCATATTGATTTTGAGCTTCAACTTGGGTTTGGTCAGTTCCTTTTCTAATTTATTTGCATCCTCATATTGCTTTTCCTTCATATTGCAACCTCTTCAGTGATTATTTTCATTTGAGCCATTTTATTTTCAGTAGTTGCTATATCCACAGATTCTTATTCCCCCCTCTACTTTCTTGCTAATGTAACTTTAGCCTATTATGATTTCCTCTTGGTTGCTTCATCTTCTTCAACTTTCGCTTTTAGTGCTACTTCATTATGTTTTGACCTCTTCTATGCTTTTATTGCTTGGGTTGCCATAGCCTCTTTCCCTTGACTAATGAACTTTAACCTCTTGACTTAACCTTTTAGCTTTTGACCCTTGTCTTTTGTTGTCATCCATTCCATGCTTTTTCTTGGCCCCAAAAACTTCCCTTTCCAACTTCTAAGCTTCATCTCCTTTATATCTCCCTCTACTTCTTCTTTTGAATATATAAGAGTTGTTCTTGTTGCTTGAATTCATCTTGAGCTTGTTCCCATGACACAACATCTTTGTAGAAAATTTCATGTTTTTAATACTCATGAGTAAAAGGTTAAGTTATTCTCAATGGTTCCACATGCCTCGATACAAATCCCTTAGGATCATGTCTCCTAAATTAACATTGGGAAAGTTTATATTCTAGAGAAAACATTCTGCAATGAAAGCCTGTTCCTTGAAGGTCTTTTTAACCTATTTTTTTAAAAGTAGCTATAAACTGGAAGAATGTGGACTCTCCTCCATCTGAATCATACCTTTTCCATTCATTTTCTATCAACTTCCTGTAGTCGGCATTAAATTTTTTAATGGACTGGACAGTTTACATTCTGTTTTTTCATTGGAAGAAGAAAAACAATATGATTGGAAAAACCCATGGTTTCTACCAAGCTCTGATTTTTTCCACCTCTGTCATCAAGGATTTCAGGATCCAAAATCTGTCTACCTCTTAGCTATCCCTTTAGAATGTCCAGCACTGTTCTATCAGGTTGGAACCAGTTTCAGGGGCTCCACCTCTACCAAGTTAGCTTCTTCTAACTTGTATTTGAAATATGCAACTTCCTTTTCCAGGCCGGCATTCAACCCCCAGATCTGTGCCCTAGAGAAGGTGAAGTTAGGATTGCCTCCGACAACACACTTCAAAAAATTGTTGATCGAGAAAACCCTCCAGAAAATATTTTTCCTCGTAAGCACCATAACGATTTATAAGCGAGACAGTTTGGCTCAGTTCCTGGAGGATGGATTTGGTCCAAATCCCTGAATCCATAATAGAAGACGTTAGAAGAGAAAAATGTTGATCAAGAAAAACCCACATCAAATCTATTTTTCTTCATAAGAACCCTAACGATTTATGAGTGAGACGGTTTGGCCCAGTTCCTGGAGGATGGATTTGGTCCAAATCCTTGATCCCAAAACCGAAGATGTTCGAAGATAAACAATTTTTTTTCCTGTTAGAACTCTATCACAGTTCCTAGTTACATAGTACACAGTTCCAATTACATCAGTAGACATAAAATCCTAGTTAATTAACGAGTTAGTTTGAAAATAATTTTCAACTTATGCTTTTGGTTGTTTTTTAATCAAAAGAATCTTCAGCTTGGGAATTCTTCCTAACTAGCATAAATATTTTTTGAGTGGTCCCTAAAACTAGAAAATTTCGGAACCTTCCGACGGTATTTTCCCTGCTCCAAGGACCGCTCGAGGGATCTTATTTTCATCTTATTTAATCTCTTCCACACCTCTGTGTTGAGCATGCAGTTCTCTCCTTTCTGAGCCCAATGTCGTTTCTAGAATTAGTTCTTATTCCAAACCCGTCGGATAATTGTTAGCTCCCTTCTCCATTACAACTTTCTATAGATTTTAAAAAAGACCTTCCAGTTTCTGACCAAGAATTCGCATTCAGACGATTAGGGTTTATGGGATTCGATCTCGTCCCTACACTATGGAGATGACTGCCCGAAAAGAAAAAAATACCCAAAATTTTCCTCCCCAAATTTCTCAAGAAATGCTGAAAATAGAGGTCTAGTACAGTGGCTGTTTCAACCGAACAAAGGCTCAAAGAGACAAAGAACAAAGAACAAAGAACAGAAAAAGAAAAATCTTAATTCAAAAAACAATGACAGAGAGATGACCACTCCATTAAGCCAACACCGCTTCAAAAACAGAGTATGTTGCACCCGAACAAAGGCTCAAAGAGACAGAGGACAGAAAAAGAAACAGATGGGAGCTATAGGATGATCTGACTCGAGTGAAGAAGGGAATCTGAGATGAATTCCTGGAAGTGGATTGAGCCAGGGGACCCATCAGCGGCTTTTTGACAAAATATCAGCATCCCAGTCTTGTTCACTAAAGATGTGAGAGGTTGTTCACGAAATATGTGAGAGGAGGAGAGAGGATTAAAAGATAAAAACAGACTCTGAGTCTCTGATGATGGGAGAGAAGGGACAGAATCTGAAGCTAACAGTCATTGGTCCAACCAATTATAACTTTGTAGTCCCCAAAAATGTCGACATTTGACAGACCGATCGAAGAGGCTGTCCCATAATGCCAGAAGCTCACATTAACGAATAAGATTGTGATTTTTCTTTGATAGGATTTGAGATTTCTAAATTTTAAGGGTAGAAAAACCACCTAAATGACTCAACCAGAACTGACATTCTAGATCTATTCACCGAATTAAATTTTTTTATATCACATATCTGAACCAAAATATGCGAGTTATGCATCATTTACTTTGTCTTTAACTACGCCTTCATCCATGTCGAGCCATGTTTGAGAACCCATTTTACGTAGCAGGACCAGAGTTCAACTTGTCACTCAATTAATGTTACATATGAAGACTACTTTGTTCACTGAAATTCCACAAGTTCGTGTGATGGGTGTGTATGGAATGGATTGAGTTGGAAAGACATCGTTGCTGAAAACAGTCTACAACACCTACAAAGTTACTTTATACTTGATATTGTGATCTGGGTTACAGTTTCTCAAAATTGTTTAAAAATTAACTTAAATAAATTTACTATGTATACCATTTCATCTATATCTTTTTTCCCCTCAATTTTGAGAGACTGACCAAATCACAGTATCAAAGACATCAATAGCTTTGTAGTTATTGTAGACTATTTCAAGCAACAAGATTTTTCCAACTCGACCACTTCATAAACACCAGTCACGAGAACGCGATTGTAGAACGTCTAGACTTGCCACTGGATGAAGAAGAATTACCGTCTCCTGCTGCAACTAGACTGCCACTTCACACACACCAGTGACACGAACTTGTAGACCGTCTAAACTTGCCACTGGTTGAGAAGGATTATCGCCTCTTGCAACTTGACTCATTAGAGAATTTAGTGAAAAATCGTTGTGAAGGTCTCAGAGCCCATCAAATCTGTGTTATATGACATTTTAGTGTTACCAAAAGGCAACCCAGAAACCTTTGCTCTACTTGGAAATGATCCGAGGAATATTTCCTGAGATCAGAGTTCTTTGCGCATGTCAAAAGCCATTGCAGTTATTCGTGAAAGCCTGAACTTATATTGCAGTGGCTGCTGTTCAACCATCCAAATGCCCTCCTTTTTCATGTTGGCCTAGTGACAAAAGGAGACAAAGACGAATAAAATATCTGCAAATCACGAATCAATGGGCGTTGAATGATGTGCGTTTTGGAATCTGGTAAAGGCACTTTTCTTTCTTTGACAGCGACATCTAGAATTAAAGTCAGGAATCACGTGAATCGTGATTCATGCACGGTCCACTTTTCTCACCGACGAAGAGAAGTCGGTGCCACGTGGTTTCATTCAATGTCATAATCTTGAAAACTCAAAGTAACGCATTAGTTCATTTTAAATTCTATAATAAGTCAAAGCAATTCATTATTAAAGAGATTAAATGTAAATCTAAAAATCTAAAAGTAATACCATATTAGTTGATTAAGAAGAACAAAGTAGTAAGTGGTAAAATATTTTTTATTATTATTGATGATGATGATAATAGTTAACGTCCATTAAGACTAAACATTGGTTTATAGGACTTAAAGAAACAAATTATTTATTTTGATTTAAGATTTTATTTCTATGGTCAAAAAGCTTGGAGAGAAGCCTCTCAAGCTCACTATAATTTTGACATTGGAAAACGCTAGGAAGGTCAGTATTGTAACAAAGATTGTGAAACTGAGATCTAATGTGGTTGTACGCGGGACACTTTAAGAGGAAGTGGTTTTCATTCTATGTTCCTATTCTCACATATATGGCAGATCCTTTCCATCCATGGCATTTTAGGAACTGTCCAACAACCTGTTTCACTATGGAGCTCATGAGAATTCATTTTAATCTTTGCTATATTAATTTTCTTCTTTGAGCTAGTTAAAATAGAGAGATACTTTTGATTTTCTAGGGTGGGGTTGATGACCTTTTTATAATAACTTAATTTTCTTTTAGCCGTTAAATCTTTCTCACACTACATTTTTTCTTTGAACTTAGAAGTAACAATATCTTTAATGTTATTTATGTTTTGCAATGCATCATTCTCCTTGATCTCCCAATAGTTTAACTAGGCCCTTGTGTCTTTATGCCACCCCCGATTGAGCCTTAGGTGGTTTTGGCTGGAA
>APFE030359922.1:130170-177187 GCA_000404065.3 Pinus taeda
TGGTACTAGTGAAAAAAAATATAAAGATAGAGAAAAATTATATTTTTTAAAACTATAAATTTATCTCTAGCTTAGATTAAAAGATGAATATAATCATTAGAAAATTTATTAAAAAACTTATTTATAAAAGCTTGGATTTTGAATAGTTGATTCAAAGTTCTTTGGAAATTGGAAAGAAAAAAATGTTTGAACCTTATTTGTTCCAAAAAAAATTCAATAATAATATTTTTTGAAATAAAATAAAAAAAATACTATAATCTTGAAAATTGAAAAGACATGATGGACATAATCTCACAGAGTGTAGAGTCGATGGTGATAGGGTGTTTCGTTAAGGCACTCCATGGTGCAAAGGTCGTCAATTTGAAACTCTATGACCAAAAGTCCAGCCATGCTAAGTGCTAGTGTAACTCAAGCTAGTTGCAAGCCTTGAGTGATTTTGATGGCTTTGATGCCTTTGGGCCATGACTATTCAAGCCACAGGTTAGACATGCCAGACATCTTAGGACTCACATTAGCTAGCAAACAAAAAAAGAAAAGAAAAGTCATGGTGGACATGGAAGATAGACTAGAACCCCCCATAATGAAAAACCATTCTCCTTTAAAGAGATTCCCTGAATGCATTTTCAAACTTTTTTCTTGGAGTAGATATAAATTGGAAGTAGACATTAGGATAATTTTGAGGTCAAAAAATAGGCCTCAAAATAGAAAATGTACTAACAAAATTAACTTTAAAAGAACTAATATGAATAAAATGATGATGGAAAAGAAGCAACCTAATTTTTTAAATTGTAATTTTGACTTATCCCCTTGTAGATACACTCAAATGTCAAGAGTAGGCACCCATTTGATACATAATTAAATTCCACGTTCAATGAGTACCCACTCTGCATACTTCTGAGTAGATCCACATCGAAAAAGATTGAAAATACCACATTTTGTATTTTCAATATTTTTCTATATGGATCTACTTAGAAGTGTGAAAAGTGGGTTCTCATTGGATGTGGAATTTAATTCTACATCCAACAGATGTCTACTCTTGACAATTGAGTGAATCGAAAAATAGATAAATAAAAAATATAATAGAAAAAGTAGTTTCCTTTCTTTTCTCTAAAAACTCATAAGTCTTATTTTATTATTTCATTATTTCCTTTAGGAGGCCCATTTTAGACATCAAAATTCCCTTATGTTGAGTCTCCTTGATCTTAATTCATACCTATCCATTCAATTTTAATCAGCTTGCTATAAATTTCCTCCTCCGACCAGTTGTCATTAAATGTTTTAAGAGACTAGAAGGTTTGATATTTTATTTTTTCATTGGAAGAAAAATAACACATTGATTTGAGAAACCAATGGCTTCTACCAATCTCTGCTTTGGTTCACCTATGTCATCAAGGAATTCAAGATCAAAATTTTTTCTAACCTCTTACCTATCCTTTTAGAGCCTCCTTTACTGTTATATTAGGTTGGAATCAGTTCTAGGAGCTCCACCTCTGCTGATCTATTTTCTAACTTTGTATTTGAAATATGTGACTTCCTTGTATAAGTCAACATTCAACTTGTAGACCTCTTCTCTAGAAATGGGTAAAGTTAAGATTGCCCTGATAATAATCTTCTCCTCTTTAACAAAATATTTATAAAAAAAAGCCCTTCGAGAAAACTTATTTGTCCTCATAAACACCATAAGTATTTATAACTAAGATAGTTTGGCCCAATTCCTTGAAGATGAACTTGGTCCAAATATGAATCCAAAATGAAAGGTGTTAGAAACTCAGAAAAGAAACAAAATTTCTACTTCCCATTATAGCTTCACTAGAGTGCAACAATTATGTCACTGGACATAAAATCCTAGTTACAAGCAAGCTAGCTCTAGAACAATTTCCAACATATAGGCTAGGTCCATGGTTTCTTATATCAAAATAATATTCAGTTGGTGAACTTCTACTTATCTAATGATCAAAAGCCTTTTTGGATGACTTCCTATAACCCTCAAGTTGTTAGATAGAATTATCTTTTAAGAACATTTTGGGGAATTAATTCCCTGCTCCAAGGATCCCCTCTAGGGATTTTTCTCCCCTTATTTAATATCTTCCATATCTTTGTGTTGAGCAGCTCTTAGGAATATTTTTCTCCTTACTGAACCCAATGTCATTCTAGAATTGGTTCTTATTCCAAATCCCCCAGATAATTGTTAGCTCCCTTCCCCATTATGCCTCTCTTAAATTACAAAATACCCTCCACTTTCGTTCAAATAATTCCCACTAGGACTAATGGGACTCAATCTCATCCACTGTCCTTACAATGGGGATGAATGCCCAAAAAGAAAGAGAAAAAACACATGTTTTCCTCCCCATAATTCTCAAGAAGGGCTGAAATTAGAGGTCTAGTTCATGGAATTTCAAGAAATAGTTAAATCCTCCTTTAAAACAACGCATACATGCATGAACCAAAATGTAAAGAAATTTCACATTGTTATTTGTTGACATTGACGAATCCTCCTAGTTTTAAAATATGAATACTAACTAACGCTAGCCCAAAATATGGAACCTTGAGCATAGCCTAGAATAAGGCTCCAACATGCTTGAATTTGGTGATTTAGACTCCTACCAAAGGCCTACCTATTCTAAAAATATTTAAATCAAGACCAAGCCCATAATATGTGTGGTTTGTTCCAATGTAATGTCCTTCCCCAAAGTTAATTTAACTTGGAGCTTCGTCTTTTCAATTTTTTCCTCGTCCCTTTTCACTTGTGATTAGCTTCTAGGATTTGATACTCTTTACCCTTTGGAACACCAAAAAAATACTCTAAGTCTAGGCTCTTTGCCACAAATAGAATCCTAAATACAAGTCTTTTATCTAACAATCCTTAAGAATGCTTTATCTACTTTTCAAGTAGGATGACATTGCTGTCCCATCTAATGGTATGGATTAGGGCATATTTTTGCTAGAATTCAAAATATAAAAGAATTTATTCTCTGAACAAATTTTTATTGTAGGTAGCTTCAAAATTTTTAAAAACTTTCATATCACTTCTACGCGAATAAGATTATGATTTCGCGTTGATATAATTTGATATTTTAATTTTCAAGCTAAAAAGTAAGCTTGAAAAGTAGAAAAATGATCTAGATTGTATCATTATATTGTTTATCATCAATCTTGATGCATTTGGAGCGGAAAAGTGGAGGAATCAACTGATGAGACTATCTTTACGATGGGACCTAGTTTGGCAAAACAAGGTATGAAACCTTCGAGGAGCATTTTGAGGTATTAAACGACATTTTTTGGGGATCAAAATTTACCTTTATAGTGCCACATGTTTTCATGTTGTTTTACACATAGATATATTTCCAATGATGCAATTAACGTGAAGTCTGTATGCAAAAGTTATGCCACTCAGAAGTTGAGCTTCTTATTTTCACACCTATAATTCAGGAGTATGTCGCGTCAAGCCCCATTATTCATGGAAAAGAAATAGCCATGTGATTGGGATGTAAAAATACTCTACAAGAGTCTATATTGTAACTATATTTAAGAGTTGATGTAGTCAAACTTAGCCACTGGGAGGCTATCGAGTTGTGTTATAACTGGGCCACTAGGAGGAAGGGGCATTCCATTCTTTTGAGAGAATTTTGTTCCATAGATGAACAAAGATAGAAAGGAGAGATAGGAGGTAGAACACACAGAGAGGATCTATGCACTGTATCATCCCACAGACCATGGGCATTACTTCTTTGTACATGCAACCTTATTTTCCAGACCAAGAAAGAGAGTGAAGCAGCCTCACTTTCCAGCTGGGTTTTCTCCCAAAAGGGTTTCTCAAAGCATATACTGTGTCTTATATGTGTGAGTGAGAGCTTATTTTGTCATTATCTATTTTTTGTGCATAATTTCCATTCGCATGCATGCACTAATTGTAATTAAATTTACAGATCTAGAGGTTTAAAAAATTTGTAATAGTGTAGAAATTCAGAATTTTAATATATTATTATCAGATATGTTGTGACAGACTATCTAATAGAATATCCATGGTAGTTTATGCATCAAATAACCACTTAAATGACTCAACCAAAATTAACATTCTAGATCTATTTAGACAATTTAAAAACCTTTAAAGCATATCTCTGAACCAAAAAAAAAATAACAGATATGCATTTGTTTTGCTTAGCCTTTTACTACACCTTAATCCATCTTGAAGATAGATATGGCCATGTTTGAGAGCCCATTCTATGTCATAGGACTAGATTTCCACTTGTGACTTCATTGATGTTGCATTTGAACATTAGTTTGTTTATTGAAACTCCACAAGGTCATGTGATTCATCTGTATGGAATGGCTAGAGTTGGAAAGACATCTTTGATCAAAATAATATACAACACCTACAAATTTATTGATGTATAGATGATATTGTGATTTGGTTGATAGTTTCCTAGAATTGTTTAATGAATCAACTTAGACATAGAATAGAATAGAGAATCAACTTAGATATAGAATGAAAAACTTCTATGTATACAATTTCATCTAAATCTAAATTGATTTTCACCTCAACAATATTGAGAGATCGTGACCAAATCACAACATCAAAGACACCAATAAATTTGTAGTTATTATAGATTACTTTAAGAAACAATATTTCTCCAACTTGACTATTTCATACACACCACTCATGTGAACGTGTAGAGGGTCTACTATGTGTTAGTTTTCTAGTAGCATAGACTAGAATAAATTTCAAATTGATAACTACTTCCAATGATATAATTTGACTTATTTTAAAACATTCCAATCATTAAGCATTTTTACTTGAAAATTTGAACCATTAACAATAGAGCAACAACAAATATCATAGTAAAACATTAAGATAAGGGACACCAAAAATTTTGGTCAACGAATAGGGAAAAACCCCAAAGGGAAAACAGAACAAACTTCCCATATGAGAGATTGTCAAATTAAGTCCAATTTGTACATCAATCAAAACAAAATATCTTTGAAAAGACAAATAGACAAGAATCAACCATGATGATGATCTCCCACAAGTGCCAAGTCAGTTCTCTAACAACCTTCGCATATCCATAGAGCTATGTGCCACATACCCTCACATATGTTACAAAGAAATGAGCCACAAGTCCACATAATTCCATAGAGATATAGTGCCTCAGGCTTGCATTGTTCCACTTAAGAGATATACAAAAAATTCACACTTAACCATAGAAGATATATGCCTCAAATCGGCATAGGTTCCACAGATAATTTGTATAATTCTTCACATATGTTCCACATATAATGTTGCTCATACATCGCATATGTTCCATAGAGATTAGGAGTCTTAGAAAAATCGTATTAGCCTCAAATAAGATGATTTGAAATATGCCTTGAAGGAGAGAAAATATGCACAATATATAGTTATTTGACCATGTGAAGTAAGAGGACTTGATCTTGGAGGAGTTGACTTGAGCACTTGTGAGGGTAATAAACCAATAAATATAAATTCAAATCTACTTTTCCTTTTCATGTATAGGAAAAATACCTTTTACAAATTTATTTTTACAAATACATGATCATGCTTGAATTAATAAATTTCTCTTTTGAAAATATTGACCGAGCTATAATTTTTCAATACTCCCTCTTAGCTAGGGAGGTATTTTTCATTCTCTCTCAAGATCAATCTCCTCAACCAATCAACTAGCCTCTTGAAAAATGACTTGAGGGAGAGATCATATGTACAATTCTCATCATAAGGAAAGGTTCATAACATCAAGTTTATGTCATAAGACAAACCCAATGGCATCAAGGTTAGAACCCAATTGACCATGGGATCAATCAACATCATTCATGAGGGAAAACTCTCTAACCATATCAAATGATTTCTCAGTCAATCTCAATGACCCAAGAGAGTAATCAAAGTCAATATCTCTAACCATCTCACTAGTCTCTGAATCAAAATCAATGACCTAAGAGAGAGAAAACAACATCAATCTCCCCAAGTAGTCTATTGGTCTCTCAATTAAACATAATTACTCAAGGGAGTATTCAAGATTAAACTCTCCAACCATGCCAACAGTCTCCTGGTCAAACCCAATGACCTAAGAGAGTATACAGGGTCTTTCTCCCTGACCATAAATAAGGGTCTCTTGGTCAAGCTCAATGACCTAAGGGAGGAATCCTTCTATTAATATCAAAATCCTTTACTATATAGTCTCTCAGTCCACGACCTAAGGGAGGAATATTGATCTCAATATCAAAAGGCTCAATATCCCTGACCATATGGTCTCTCTCTTTGTAAAGCTCAATGACCTATGGAAGGAATCCCTGTATTAATATAAAAATCCCTTACTATATAGTCTCTCAATCCACGACCTAAGGGAGGAATCTTGATCTCGATATCAAAAGTCTTAATCTCCCTGACCACATGGTCTCTTAGTCAAATGTGATGACCCAAGGAAGAGTAATCAAAATAAACATCGCTAACCAAGCCTATTGGTATCTCGGTTAAACAAAATGACCTAAGGGAAAACTCCAAGTCTCGTAACCAGCCTCCCCAACCACAAAGTTTCTCTGTCAAACTCAATGACCTAAGGGAGTAACCAAAACAATTTTCACAACCATAAACCATGGTTTCTCAGGAAATCCCAAGGAATATTCATGTTGATATTCAGTCAATGCTTCCGCTCTCCAAGAGAGGAATTCTTAACCATTATTATTAGTCGAAGTTGTCATTGATGTCAATATGTCAATATTAGAGATGGAAAATATTCTTGTGATGCATGACTAAATCTTTTGTGATATTTCCATAACCTCACCAAATCCTAGATTGTTTTTGAATGAAGGATCCTTTTCCATGTATGCATGAAACCCTCCTATGAAGTGACATTTCTTAGCTACATGGTTTTCCCTAGAATGAAGTCCTAAAATCTATGAAGAAGGAGGCCTAGACATAAAATGCTAAAGACTACCTTATATTAAATAACGATGATAGTTTCACAAAATATATTTTTATTGATGGAAAAATGACCTAATTCAAGGATAAAAATGGCACCATCATGTAGAAGACATTCCCCCCTTTACAATGAGCTATCACTCGCCCTCTAACTCCTTCTAGATTGATAGAAAATGTTTTTTTAAGTTAACATATTATATTGTTTGTTGCTAGCTGACCTAAGCCTCTTATACATGTCAACCTCTCCTACAATAGACATGACTATTCATTATAACTCAAAATAAAGATAAATATAAGTTGAAACACTTCATTTCAAGCCAAAAATTCAGTGAAGATCATCATAGGAACACATAACATTTCACATCTCGTGAACTAATAGCAAGAAGCATACAAAAGAAAAGGAGAACCGAAACTTATAGAAGTCTACTCATATTGAAATATCAGAAATATTAAAATTGCAGGAAGAAGCTACAAGAATATGAAAATTTCATGAAATAGGCACAATACAGAGGTCCAAAAATTGCAAGAAGGAGGCCGAGAGGACATTGGTTGGGTTATTAACTAGGTTTGGAGACTCAAAGGAGATCTAGACCTACCTGTCAAGCTTGGACCTAAGGAAGACAACCACCTGTGGAGGACATCACCTCAACTTAAATTAGCAGACAATCACACTCATACATCTCCGTTTTTTGGGTTAAGTCCTGTGATAAACAACTCGAACTTAGTACATATTTTTTGGATAGAGAAAAAGTAATAAGGCCTTGGACCTTTGACTACAAACTGCACCTTACCTAAGTCCTTTGCTCAAAAGCTTCGGACTTGTGATCGTCTCTGTGTAACTGTGGTAAATCTGTGGGAGGCTGAACAATCACCTGAATTGGCTTGAACAAACTTACAAAAATCCCTTTCAAGCTTAAAACTACAACATTATGAAAGATTGATGTTTGAATCTAGTGCACCCACCTATGGAGGACATATTTGTGGAAATCTGAAGCTCAGAATCACTAGCCTCAAAACTATGGACACGGGCTTAGAATTATAGAATCTACGGTGGAGGTCTTATTCTAGACCTTCAGGACCTGTGGACAAGTCAATAATTGAATTATGCTAATTCTGGGTTGCTATACATAACTTAAGTCTTAAGGTTGATAATAGAATTAATAACGAAGATATAGTGAAATACTCAGATTATATCTATTGTATTGTAAAATGACATGATTATGGCATTCTTTGAAGCAACCTAGTAACAATGTTTTGGGAGTTTTGAGAGAAATGTTTTGGAAGTTTTGAGAGAAATGTTTTGGAAGTTTTGAGAAAAATGTTTTGGGAGTTTTGAGGAAAGTGTTTTGGGAGTCTTTCAAGAGATTTGAAGGTACCTTTGAAGCAAAATATATTAGAATATAAGACCTTGGATAAAAGTTTTGAAGAGTACATTTAAGTTGCTCTTGGTGATTCTTGGAGAGTATATTGCGGTACACTTTTGAAGACTTTTGTGCATATTTGAAGCAACTTTTTGGAAGACCTCATTGTATACATGAAGTAGCATGTTGAAGGAATTTTTAGTAGACCTAAAGCAACTTATTGGATTCCTCATCATTGATTAATAAAATTACTATTCTATCATTGTTCATTTTGTGTTCTAATTATAAAGTGATCTTAACTGGTAAAAATAACAATTGAAAAGAGATACTTATTCACCCCTCCTCTCAGTATTTCCAACAATTGGTTTTAGAGCCAGTACCTTCACTCAAAACCTAACAGATTGAAGGTAGATCCTTAGAACACAAATGGTAAAGCCAAGGAAGAAATTCTCCAATCCTTGTAAATATGTCTCTTCTTCAACCATGAAAGCAGAATATAATCAAATTGGGAAAGCTCCATTATTCAATGGAAGCTTTGAAATATGGAAGGCAATAATGAATAATTTTTTCATGGCTCAAGGTTTTGAAGTCTGGGAATCAGTGGCCATTGAAAGAACGGTGGAAGAAGAATCCAAGGAGTATAATGCAAGAAATATAAAAGCTATGTTTAGTGGGCTACTAGATCCAATAAAGGCTAAAGTGGAAAAATGTTCATCAGCAAAAGGTATGTTGGACAAACTTAAAGATCTTCACTCAAAAGGAGAATTGACCATGACCTCTATTGATGAAGATGATGGAAAGAAACAAGGAAATCAAGAACCCGTAAAGGAATCTGAAAGCAAGAATGAAGACATCAAGACCAAGGAGGACCTAGAATATGAAGAAAATGATGAAGATCTCATGGAAAAACTCTTAGTTGCCCTAGAAGAGATAAGCAGTTTGAAAAGGGAAAATGAAGAGCTCAAGAAGCAAGCACAAAATGGTGATCCTGACCTTGAAAAGACAAAGAAGGAAGTTGATATTTGCAAGCTTCAAGTACAATAAAGAGATGAGGAGCTCATCAAGCTTAAGGAGGAATTTCATCAAAACAAGAAAAGGCATCATGAAGAAGTCATACCCATGACAAATCAATTGGATAAAGAAAAGAAAAAGGAAGATATTTTTTCAAGCCATCTTGAACAAAGAAACGAAAAATTGAACAAACTTGAAAGAAAAATTGGTTAATACAAGGAAGAGGTTTCCTCCCTTGAATCTCAATTGGAATAAGCAAAGAAACCAGCACAAGGAGATGAAAGGTTGATGGAATTTTTGACCCTCCTAGAAGGACAAGTCGATGACAATGAAAAGGAAATAAATGCCATGATATGCCAAGTAGAAGAAAAGGATGAAGACATCGCCAAATTAAAATAAGATATCACCTCACTTAAGGCCCAATCATGTGAAGCAACCAAGATAAAGGAAGAAATGGAGAACCATCTATCAAAGAAGGATGAAGAATGCAAGATGATGAAAGAAGAACTTGATCTCCTAAGGAAAGAAAATGATCATTTGAACAAGAGTCTAAAGAGCTCTCAAACCCTATATGATGTCATAAGTCATCAAATATCTCTTCTTGATAAATTAGGTCTTAATTATGTAGGTGAACCCTCAAACAAAAATGATGCAAACCCTAATGCTTCAAACAACAAATATGTGGAGAGTCTTGGATGAAATATTGATGCCCCTAGTTCTAGCAAAAGCAAGGAGAAGAGTCAAGAAAACATTGGAAGAAACCCTACTCCAAGAAGATATGAATATGGTGTCAAGAATGCAAGAAAGAATAAATTTTACCAAAGGATACCAAGACAGAATGACTATAGAAGTACATCAAGGCAATCTCCATCTTCCAGGTACCAAAGTATATTTTTTGGTTATTGCTATTCTTGTACAAATTTTGGGCACATGGAAAAGGATTGTAGGGAATACCACAAGGACAAATATAATGGTCCCCACATCTCCCTAGAAGGAACTTCTCAAGGAGAAGTCACAATTCCTCATTCATGAACAATATGGAATGCTTCAAATTCCATAACATTGGACATATGGATTGTGATTATAACTTGACTTGGGTCTCTAAATAAGATAAAACTATGACTACCAATCATGAAAGGAATGTTACATGAGTATGGAGAAGGAAGAAAAATGGATTAGAAAATATATTGAACACTCAAGGAATCAACCGATGTTGTTGATCTAATAAGTACATTTGTGACGTATATATTCCAAGTTTTGATGGATGAAATTCTGCCAAAAAGAAGATCATGCATATTGTTAGGGGGAGTGTCGTGAAGGTAAATACTCTCTATGGATAGAGACGATCCCTCTAGCCCAATGAGTGGGTCTAGCAACTAAAGTGACAAACAACTAGACATCTTCCTAGATTAAAATTGAATTAGAAGAACAAAGGAGATGGCCTACCTATTCTGATGCTATTTCAATCCCCCTTTGTTGAAGACCTTGAACCACTTTTACCATGGGCTTGTTCCCACTTCTCTTAGCATTTATGCACCTGCATAAGAGATGAAGACACAATAAGGCATGCAAATACAAATAGCATATCCAAAAGCAATCTACTTAACTGATCAAGGAATGTTAAGCTAAATGATACATGAGCATACACATTTAGGGAAAATGAACCAGAAATTTTATATTAGTAGAAAATAAAAGGAAACTTACAACCAAAGCCTTCATGTTGATAGGCTATCCTTGAGTGGTAGTCCAAGTCCAAGCCAAGAACTCTCCAAGCACTCCTTCCCCAAGTCAAATGAATAGCCTCTAGGCACAATCTTACCATAAGGGTGCAAATAGACATAGACCAACCCAGCCTCTAACCATTTGGGAATGGGAGAAGATGAATATATAGGATAGGAAAGGGGGTTAGGATCTCTCCAAATATGGGAGTAGGTCCTCATCTCAAGGAGGTAGGTCATAGGGATAAGAACAAGAGGCCAAGTTGGGATAATTCGACCTCTTCTATGCCAAACAACCTCTAGCTCATAACTTTGGAGGGTTCTAGATCATGAGGCTTCACATCCTCTTTGGGTCATCGCTAGTATGCAAGGGAACAGGGCGATGCCATTACTGGTCAAGTACAATGCAACACACAACTGTCATAGCCTTATAAGAGCGATGATTCTCAATTTAGGGTTTTAGAGCTATTTCTTCAAGGAAAATCTCAAGGTATTTTCCAATCAATGTTCTAGGGAGGATATGAGTTGCATATCTGAATATGTACACTGCATGATGGTCATGCTTCTGGAACTTCAAGGTATGTCATGGGGAAGTGTAGGACGTGTGATAAATTACTGCGTAACAGATGCCCCCTAAGGCATGAAGGTAGAACGGGGAATGTTGGCTAAGATGCTTGATGAGCTTTTACAAGGACGAGGACACACACTGTCAGGAGACCTGTAAATCAAGGATGCATATACATATACATATATGAGAACAAGACATGAATCTATGAGATGGGCGTAGCCATTCGAATGATGAAGACTATATGAAAATATCCATGTTATGGGTGTAACCATCCAAATAAGAAGGATCATCTATAAATCTAAGATCCAAGGTATGGATGCAACCATCTGATATAGAAGGATCATCATCATAAATATAAAGTCCCACGGTATGGTCACAACCATCCGTATAACAAAAACATTCGTACAATAATGAATAACATATAACTCCACACAACCTAAGTCATATCGGACAGGACTTAATGTATTGTGCTCCATTCCAACTCGATCAAATTACAAATTCTAACATGCGAATGAACGTGTTGTAGTCGGAAATGCTAGAAAACCACCTGATTACTACCCATTGATGTGGATTGTTAACAGGCATGAGAGGAAGAATCCATAATGACAATGGCTCTCAAGGTACAACAATACAATCCATTAATGTGATAATGAAGCTAAAATCGAACACTCGTGGAATCACCCAATCGAAGGCCAATAGTGAAAACATGTCGTTGGATTGCGAAGAACTTGCCATTTAGGCGTGCAAGCTCCAAGGTACTGAAAGGGAGTTTCTAAGTCATATTATTGGATAATGAGTTGAATTTGACAGGAAGTGACCTATCGAACAAGGGTCATAATGATTCCCTCATCATCGACAAGAAATGAGGAACAAAGTGGAATAATTTTCAAGACTGTAACAATGACTCAAATGGTGTATAGATAAATAACTATAGATTAGAATTCTCTTGAACATATTGGCGATACGACTTTGGAGTGTGTGAACATTAGACTCAACATAGGACCAAGGGTCATAATGACAAGGTGGAATAGTCAAATGAGAGGAAAAATGGATCACCCAAACCCAGAAGGACAAGTGACTAAGTGAGGATATCCCAAACCCGACACGGGAAACAAATGAGTGTCATGTTTAAGAGCGACATGCTGCCTATACAAAGGATGTTTCATCTTCATTCCCCCCCTCGACTATTTCTAGTGAGTATCTCTTTATTTTTACACAAGATTGAAGAGGATACCATATGCTAGTCATATAAGTTCATCCTTCAGATGAATCCATCCTAGCAAGTTTTAAGTGTCCTAAGAAGGAAAAATTCGGGCTCGTCATGGTGACAAGTCTTTCATCATTTAATTTTTAACGAGTCTGATGGAAGAATAACTCGGTATATTTTTCATATTTATAGAGTTTGGAAAAAAGACGAAAAAAGAAAACTCTACCAAGTCCCTTTTCGTAATTTGTCTCTCGAATCCGAAAGGGTAGAAAACAATATTCGAGAGAACCTCCTAGCCATGTTCGACTAAGTTGTTCTCTTTTCATACATTAGTTTATCTTAGTCTGGAAAAGGGTTAAACTTATACTGAGTAGACGTCAATTGATTTACTTTAACAAGTTTGAAATGACAAGTACTCGACAATCTTTTCATATTTTTGGAGTCTGAAAAGAGCTGAAAGAGGACTCCACCTGGAGGAACGAGTGGTATGAAAGGATAGAAACTGGTTCTAGTAGTGATGGAATTGCTCAAAACATGTAATGGTGAAGAGGCTGGCTAATAAGACTACTCATCGCAGATGTTCTTCAGACAAGGGTAAAACAACCAAGTGAAAGCATATGATTGGCCAAAGAGAGGGAGATGATGGAATGCAAGAACCAAGGCTCATCTAAGAAAAATTGGCTGATAAATATAGAAATCACGAGATGTAAAGCAAGAATGGTTTCATTTTTACACAAGATTGAAATGGAGACAAACTATGCTTGGATTTGGTTTCATTTTTACACAAGCTTGAAACGGAAACAAACTTGGCTTGAATTTGGTTTCATTTTTACACAAGCTTGAAACAAAGATAAACTATGCTTGAGATAAGTTTGCATGCCCTAGCATAATGACACAATTTGAGGTACATGCACCCCAAACTTCATTGCATCCACCTAAGTGGACTACTTTTTCCTAATAGGTGGATGGAATGAAGGTTCACTTAGGAGATCAAGTGAAAGAATCGGTTGGGATTTTACGAGATATAATCAAATAATCAAATTGGGAGGGGATTTGTTTCATTTTTTAATGAGCTTGACACAGGAAAAGAAACATGCTCATAGCCCTTGTTTCATTTTTTAAGGAGCTTGACAGAAGACAAGGAACTCTAATCCATATCCCTTATTTCATTTTTTAAGGAGCTTGATACAAGACAGGGAACTCTATTCCATGATCCTTGTTTCATTTTTTAACGATATTGACACAACACAAGGAACTCTGCTCCATGATCCTTGTTTCATTTTTTAACGAGCTTGACACAAGACAAGGAACTCTGGTCCACTACCTTGTTTCATTTTTTAAGGAGCTTGACATAGGAAAGGGAACTCTTCTCCTATCCCTTGATTCATTTTTTAAGGAGCTTGACCCAGGATAGGGAACTCTGCTCCACATCCTTTTGATCACCAAGCAAAAGAGGTCATGGCTTCCAAGAGGCTCTCATCAGATGGGAGAACAAAACTATGGAAGGGATACATGTCTAGGGATCTAAACGAGATATCAAGCTCCAATGCCCCCAGTACATGGTGTACTACATGACCTACTAGATCATTAGTAGATGCGGGCATGGAATAGGTGGCTATGTAATTAACCTATGGTAGGGGTGATACTGATTTCACATAAGAAACATTTATGAATGATGGTTGAGTGGGAGTTGATTAAGGACCAATGAATGTAAGATGATTACTGATCACAATGTTTCCATCACGCGGGAAACACATCACTTAAAAGAGGGAGGAAACAAGAGCTCCCATGATATAAACATAGTCACGACCAAGAAGTAGATTAAAATCCAATGAACCTTGGACAACCATCACATCTATATAGACTATCTTTCCTCCCAAAGTAATAGGTAACTTAGGAAGGACCCCTAACAATTGACTTGTCCCTCTATTAAAAGCTAACAAATTCTGGGTGACAGGGACAAGTTGAGGAAAACCCAAAGCTTTCCAAGTAGTTGAGGACAGAATGCTAACAAATGTGCCCTCGTCTAGGACTATGCTAGGTACGACCATATGGTCAGATTATATTGTAATACAGAAAGGCACATAAGACAGAAGGCGATATCCTGCCAATCGACTCCAATAAAAAAAGTGGCTAAAATAATCAAAGGGGGCGTTGTAGGAACATGAGAACTACCCTCTTGCTCGATGGGAACAGAAAAACTACTCTCATGCACCTCAGAAATAGGATAATTTACCTCCAGTTCATTTGAAATTGAAGAAACTAGAAGAACTTGAGAAGTATTAGGTTCACTCTCTACTGAAAAGGTACGGTTAACTAAAGGTGGAGCCAATTTTACAATTTTCTCGAGCAATGGTTGGTTGAGAATCGACTCACGAGTCTCACTTTCAGAGAGAGTGTGGTTGACCAAAGATGGATTTTGATCAATCACTTGATCAAATAAAAAAGGATCAGGGGAAAGATTTCGATACCTAGTCAGAAGACGAGGTTTAAAAACTATAAAGTTTTCCAACTCTTTGGAAGCTTCATCTATTAAAGGACAAAGGTAAATGAGATGATTACCTTCACACAACTTACAAGGAATTTGATTGTTCCCTTTTTCCCATGAACTTTACTAGTTGAAGGTTTATCATTAGTATGATCGCCAAAGGTTGATGAAAAAGGTTGATGTGAACCTGTGGACCACACTTCTAAGACCTTAGGAATACCAAGACAATTCTAAAGAAGGTGGTCACCATTACATAACATGCAAGGGAATTTTACTTTCCGAGGCTCATTGGAAGATTTTTATTCATTATTTTCAACCATATAAATGGCTACTTGGTTGGCCCCTCACTTATTTTGCTTATTCTTTTCCTTCTTAGATTACTGGTCATTAGAATCCAGACTTTCACTAGGCGAAGAGGAAGAACGAGGTGAAGAAATAAGCGAAGAAGGAAAGGGGTAAACTTTAGGATCAACATGAGGTTGATGTTGTTCAGGTGGAGGAGAACATGGTGAAAAGAAGTTCGAACACTTGAAACCACCGAGGTCGAAAATAACCAAACTGGAAGACCAATGGTCAATCCAGGAAGGGACAACATTGACATATAGTGAGCGCAAGTATTTCCAAAAGAAGGAAAAGGACTAAGATTCCCATCAAGGGGTTTTCCTTGACTATTAGACTCAGGAAATGTTTCCATTAGTATCAACCTAAGATCTATTAAGGAGTATTTCCACATGAAGGATGTTGTTCCACAGTCAATTTAGTTTATAATTTGAAACAAAAACTTAGCATTTTCATGTTTTAAGAGTCAAGAAATGGACGAAGATATGAATCTAGTCTCTTTCATTGGTTTAGCGAGGCTTAAAAGGACAAGTGCTCAATGATATTTTCAAATTTAAGGAGTTAGAAAAGATCAAAATGATTACTCAGGTAACTCTAGACAAAAGGAGTACCAAGTAACTGTGAATTGCAATATACACCTCAGCAAATAAATTTACCAAGGACTTGACGTATGTGTGGGCAATCTCCCCAAATGCTATGTTCAGTGTATCACATTTATAGGGTGGCAGACTCAACTTCCTATGGATAAAGTTTTGAAACCTATGAGGGCCTCCCTTTATATACTTGACGGTACAAGGAGCACAAGTCCATGCTAGCATTGTCTAATGCAAGAGAGAACAACAATTGCTAAGTTTTATAGACGTCAGAACATGTCTCTAGCCTAGACCACTAAGTATGAAGCGTTAATGTTTGAAATGATCCTTAGATTAATTGAGATAAATTTTAAGTTAATGTTGAATTATATTTCAGTTTTAAGGCCTTAACGATGTCCCCTAAACACTTATGATGCAAATATATGTGAAAAGGAAAATTTTCATTTCAACGAAAGATAGACTAATCAAGGGAATAAATTTCAATCAATAGTGCATCAAATAAAATGTATCATGCAGAATGCCTTCCACTAACTTTCACTTATGTCTTCCAAATTCAAAATGTGAAAACAAAATCTAATCTTTCATTTCACTAAATGCAATTCGAAAAGTAAAAAATATCTTCACTTCTAACTATCATAAATGCAACTTTTTCAAAAGTAAAATGGTTTTACTTTACAAAGATGCACTTAGATGAATTATGTTTTTCTTTCCTTTTTGAATGATTTGATGCACCTAATACAGTGTTTCGCTTTCAATCAATGAAAGATGTGATCTATTCTCAATGATGAATCTCAAAAATTAACTTTTCAATGCAACTTATCTAATACATTTTCATGAAAAGTAAATTTTGAAATACAAGCTAAAACAAATGCAAAACGATGTTTTCAATGATTTCCATAGAAAACAACATTCAATCAATCAATAAAAAAACATCTCAATGACACCAACAAGCAGCAAGTGATGACCAATTAACTAGAAAACCTAGAACTCAATCATATTTCACTTCAAAGCCAATAAGACAAAATTTGCAAATTAATCAAGAGAATCAATCAAAAACACCATAGACACTCTGGAAAATCACTGATAGAGGACATAAAGACTGAAAACAAGAAGAAAAACCCTAGTTTCTCTTATACTCTGGGATCATCGTGCTTGTCATAGGAAAAATAACGATCATCATGACTGTAATTAAAACATACATGATGCCATTACGACTGTGAGAGGCAAACCCACAATGGGCGAGAAGAATGAATACAAAATAAGAAATCTTCAGAACCAGACAACAATCATTGTTCTTAAGCAATCACCAGCAAGTGAAAATAGTTATAGAAAAGAAAACAAGCTAGACAACTGATGATTGGTCAAAATTGTCGCAAAAACAAGGTGAAGGATTGAATGGAAAGGATCATATGCTCCCAAATGGAGTTGCCATTTTGTTGTGAAGGTAAATCCTCTCTACAGACAAAGATGATCCCTCTAGCCCAATGAGTGGGTCTAGCAACTGAAGTGACAATCAACTAGACATCTTCATAGATTACAATTGAAAAGAAGAATGAAGGAGATGACCTACCTCGTTCTGATGTTATTTCAATCTTCCTTGTTTGAAGACCTTGAACTGGTTGTATCAAAGGCTTTTTCCTACTTCTCTCAGTGTTTATGCAGCTTAACAAGAGATCAAAACACAACAAGGCATGCAAATATAAATAACATATCGAAAAGCAACCTACTTAACTGATCAAGAAATGTTAAGCTAAATGATACATGAGCATACACATTTAGGGAAAATGAACTAGCAATTGTATATTAATAGAAAATAAAGGGAAGCTTACAACCAAAGCCTTGATGTTGATAGGCTCTCCTTGAGTGTTAATCCAAGTACAAGCCAAGAACTCTCCAAGCACTCCTTCCCCAAGTCAAATTAATAGCCTCTAGGCAGAATCTTAGTGTAAAGGCACAAATAAACATAGACCAAGTCAGCCTCTAACCATTTAGGAATGGGAGAAGATAAATATATAGGCTAGGAAAGGGAGTTAGCATCTCTCCAAAGATAGGAGTAGGTCCTCATATCAAGGAGGTAGGTCATAGGGATAAGACCACTAGGCCAAGTTGGGAGAATTCAACCTCATCTATGCCAAACAACCTCCATCTTGCCACTCTGGAAGCTTCTAGATCACAAAGCTTCTCATCTTCTTTGGGAAAATTACCTCTTTGGGATCAACATTGGTATGCAAGTGAACTAGGCGATTCCATCACTGGTCAAGTACAATGCAACACATGACCATCACTATTTTAAGCATTATAAGAGCGATGATTCTCAATTTAGGGTTTTAGAGCTATTTCTTCAGGGGAAAGCTCAATGCATTTTCCAACCAATGTTTTAGGAAGGATATGAGTTGCTTATCTAAATAAGTACACTACATGATGGTCATGTTTCAGTCACTTTAAGATATGTCATGGGGAAGTGTAGGAGGTGTGACAAAATACTGTCTAACAGGGAGCTTGTGATTCTTGACTATTCTTGAAGAAGCTATCCGTGAAGAGTCCTATGAAACCCTTGATGAGTCACAAGTTCTTGATAGATCATCTCTCGAGAATAATTCCATTAAAGAAAATCATGATATTGTGAAGATGTCTTCCATTTGATCACAAGGCAACACTATTTCTTGTCTTGAGCAAAAAGAAGATCTAGAGGAGTTTATGCAAGTAGGGAGAGTTGGTTCATGATATGAAGAAATACAAACACATCTATCATGTACCACATTGCCAAAATAAGGATCACCATGAAAGGAAGAGCAACATATCTATCATGGAGAACTATCATTATTGAAGAAAATATGATGGAGCAACATGTTAAGAAACATATTGATAGGGGGAGTACTTGGGCACCACATTTTTCATTGATGTCAAAGGGGGAGTAATTGTTGAAAGGACAAGGATTTTGCCATCAAAGTCAAAGGGGGAGTTTGTTGGTCAAAGTTGGCATTGATGTCAATATGGCATCATTAGAGATGGAAAATATTCTTGTGATATGTGAATAACTCTTTTGTGATGTTTCCCTAACCTTAGGAAAACCCTAGATTATTGATGAATCAAGGGGCCTTTTCCCTGTGTGTGAAACCCTCCTATGAAGTGATATTTCATAGCTACACGGTTTGCCCTAGAATTAAGTCCTAAAATATATGAAGAAGGAGTCATAGACATAAAATCCTAAAGACTGCCTGAAATGAAATAATAATGATATTTTCACAAAATATAATTTTATAAATGGAAAAATGATCTCATTCAAGGAAGAAAATGGCACTAGCATGTAGAAGACATTTCCTCTTTCCAATGAGCTATCACTCACCCTCTAACTCCTTCTAGATTAAGAAAAAATGATTTTTTAAGTTAAAATATTATATTCTTTAATGCTAGCTGACCTAAGCCTCCTATACATGTTGATCTCTCCTCCAATAGATGTGAATATTCATTATAGCCCAAAATCAGTATAAATACAAGTTGAAACACTTCATTTCAAGCCAACAATTCAGTGAAGATCATCATAGGAACATAGAGGAGTTCACATCTTGTGAACTAATAGAGAGAATCATACAAAAGAAAAGGAGAAACAAAACTTATAGAAGTCTGCTCATATTGAAATCTTAGAAATCTGAAAATTGCAAGAAGAAGCTACAAGAATCCAAAAATTGCAGAAAGGAGGCATAGTACAGAGGTTCGAAAATTGCAAGAAGGATGTTGAGAGGACATTGGTTGGGTTATTAACCAGTTTTGGAAACTGAAAAGAGATCCAAACATGCCTATCAAGCTTAGACTTGAGGGAGACAACCACCTGTGGAGGACATCACTTCAACTTGGACTAGCAGATAGTCACACTCATATAGCATGGTATTTTGGGCTAAGTCCTGTGGTAAACAACTTCAACTTGGTACAATTTTTTTGGAGAGAGAACAAGTAACAAGGCCTTGTAGCTTTGACTAGACTACAAGCTACACCTTACCTCAGTCTTGTGCTCAAAACCTTTGGACCCGTGATAATCTCTGTGGAACTGTGGTAAATGTGTGGGAGGTCGAATAATCACCGGAATTGGCTTGGACTAACTTACAAAAATCCTTTTCACTCTCAAAACTACAGTATTTGGAAAGATTTAATTTCAAATCTAGTGCACCCATTTGTGGAGGACATATTTGTGGAAATTTGAAGCTCAGAATCACTAGCCTCAGAAATGTGGTATACTAGACCTATGGGCAAAGGCTTATAATTGTAGAATTTGTGGTGGAGGTCTTATTCTAGACCTCTAGGACCTGTGAAGAAATCAATAATTGACTTATGCTAATTCTAGGTTGCTATACATAACTTAAGTCTTAAGGTTGATAATAGAAGTAATAACAAAGATCTTGTGATTTACTCAACGTGGGTCTATTTTATTGGAAAATGACATCATTATGGAATTGTTTGGAGCAACCTAGTAACAATGTTTTGGGAGTTTTGAGAAAAATGTTTTGGTAGTTTTGAGGAAAGTGTTTTGGGAGTATTGGGACAGATTTGAAGGCACCTTTGGTGAAAAATATATCAAAATAGACAACATTAGAGAATTTTTTTTGAAGAGTACCTTTAAGCTACTCTTGGTGATCCTTGGAGAGTATATTGGGGTAGATTTTTGAATACTTATGTGCAAATCTAAAGCAGCTTCTTGGAAGGCCTCATTGTATACCAAAAGCATCTTGTTGAAAGACTTCTTAGTAGACCTGAAGCAACTTATTGGAGTAATCATCATTAATTAATAAAATTACTGTTCTATCATTGTTCATTTTATGTTATAATGATAACTAGTAAAAATAACAATTGAAAAGAAATACTGATTCAGCCCCCTCAGTATTTCCAACAATTCTAATATTCTATCAGGAGCAAACAAACTTCATATGGGATAGCGGCTTCGTAAAAAAATCATCAACTTTCCCTCCAACAGTAATGTATTTTAGCATCATAACGCTTCTTTAGACAACATCCTAGATATAGTGATACTTGATCTTCAATGTGCTTCAAATTGTCATGAAAAATAAAACTCTCATAAAGTTACACACAAATTTAGATATATTATGATCAATTCCAACACCTGATCAAACAAATCAACAAACAATTTTAGAAGGAAAACTACTTCACAAAGGGATGAACAGTCAACTATATATATTCAACTTCAATCATGCTAAATTGATCTAAGAGGATCCGTTGATTCAAATTGTACAGGTGCTCAAGTGTCGTCATCAGTGTTCAGTGTCATAGTTGTATCAGTTATGGGTGTCATTCAGATCAATAATGTTGGATAGGATCAGGTTGTTCAGGTAATGTTCATAGTTTTTCATGGCATTCAGTTGATGTGGTGTTGTACTTGACTGTCGACTTATGTTCATCGACAGTTCCACCAGGATTGGTCGACGACTTGTGTTTTGTCGTTCGACAAGTGGGATTTAGGTTCGACATGAGTGTCGTCTATGGCATAGGTTCATCGTCAAGGTTGTCGTTGCAAAGATAGCTGGAGTCGATGATGTGCATGGGTTTTGTCGACCATCGTAGAGGTTGATATATTGTCACGGTTGTCGTCATAGCAAAGGATCAATATCGTCGTGTCAATGATAAGCAAGTGGTTTTATGTCACATTGTGACAAAAGATTGTAAAAGGGTTTTTAAAATTCTATACCTAAACCGTAATCCTACATCTAAGCCTTAATTACTAAAACTAAACCTAAAACCCTGATCAAAGTCATGCCTTACAAACCATAATACTATGCCAAATTGCTAAACCCTAACACTAAACCATGTATTAGTCCTAAACCTATTTCCTATGCTAAACACTAACCTAAAAACCTATCGCATATCTCTATGTGTTAAAATCCTACACATAAAACCATTTAAATTAACCCTTGGCCTATGTTTATTTATAAACTAAATTAAAAAACATAGAAGACCGCACAGAAAACTAACTGCATCAGAATCATGTGAAAAGGGTATCATAATTCGTCGGGTTAGCCAACAGTCAGGCACTAATCGTCATCTGGTTAGCCGTGTCGGAACCAGGTTCATGTGAGCAATGTGGAAAAGAGTTGTGGTGAGAAGTTAGTAGACTGCAACACTAATCACTGGCCTCTAACCACATTGGAGAAAGTCGCAGCACATAGCATGTGAGTAGTTGGAGGTCAAACGTCAACCGTATAGGGTTTATCGTAACCACAGAGCCGAACCACCAGTGCAGTAACTGCAGGTTTTGTCCAACACTCATATGAGTTGTCCAACCCACCCTGTTAATGCTAACAGTTAGTGGTTTCAGGGTTAATACAAAGTTATTTTGGGTTTTTATTTGTTAGTTTGGTTTCAACTAATTTGAGGGCCTTGTAACCTAATGCCTAAGTGTCATTTCATAACAAGACCGAGGGCAGATGAACCCTAAAGTTAGCTAATACACCTCAAAAGAAGTCAAGGAGGTTTCCATGCTTGTAGGCCTATAAGAGGCAGTCTTTCTCATTGAAGAATAGCTTGGTGGTTTTGGGTTTTTGTATGTAGGTTCTGGAGGACATAGACTTTTTTGTGTTCAGTGTTTCAGGAGGATCGAGAGTCAGATTTTGAAACCATAAGCGGTGTTGGAAAGCTGGCTTAAATGGATATATGATGACAGAGGTCAGAATTTCCTATGTGCAAGTTCAATCTAACTAAATCACTGTGTAATAGACTCCTTTCTTCTCATTCCTATTATAACGGTCGCCCATATTGAAAGCAGACCTGGAGACATAGTCCATTAGGAATGAACTCCATAATAAATCTTATTGTCTGGTATATCTGTGTTTTCACTTCTTTCACTACTATTTTGCATCTTACTTATGCTTTATCAGCTTTTGTACTACTCTAGCAGTTTTTCCTTGATTTCTGTGCTTTCAGTTAACATTCAACTCATTAATGGCTAATCAAATCTACATTAGTATTTAGTTTATGATAATTTCAGATCATATAATTTGGTATCAGAGTAGGTTGCATTTGTAGAATGTTCCATTAAATGTTAACCATGTCTAAGTCGCTAGGAGAAGGAATCCTTGAGAAGATCGATGTAGAGATTGGAAAGCGATGGGTTGTTTAGAAATCAACCATGTTAAGACCTCATGCATGTGAAAACACTAAAACAAGATGAGTGAGGAACAATTTCAATAGGAATTCTTAAACAAATAGCAGATGTTGGGGGAATTGTACGAAGACAAGAAGGTGAGAGATGCAGCTTCTTCTCCAAAGCCATCAAAGAAGGACAAAGGTAAAGGCAAGGCTGATAAACCTCCTTCACCTCCATCATCTCCATCATCCTCTTCTTCTTCTTCTTCTTCTTCTTCCAGTGCAGAATCTGAAATGGAAAAGAAACCTAAGAAATCATCTCTTTTGAAACTTGATGTTAAATTTGAGTTACTTGTTTATGATGGTGAAATGAATCCTAAAAAGCTAGGTAACTGGATAAATCAGTGAGAAGTGTATTCTCGTATTTAGAACATTTCTAGAGATAAAACTAAAATTCTGTTAGATACACTTAGAATGGGGGGGACAACTTTAATCTGGTGGGAAAGAAAAACTCAGATAGATGTAAAGCATAAAGGAAAAGTCATCTCTTCATGGTCTAAGTTTTTAAAAGCTCTTAGGAAACAGTTCAATCATGTAGGATACATGCAATAAGTTGTTATTGATTGGTAACATCTGAGACAAGGTAAAGGGTAGAGTTTTCAGGATTTTACTCAGGAGTTCAGAAAGAAAGCATTGGCACTTGGTATTTCATTGGATACACATGAAACTTTGTTAAAATACACTGGCAGTTTACATTCATATTTTCAGCATACTTTATTGATGTTCAATCGTGATGATTTTGACGAGGTGTGTGTTCAGGCCATACATATTGCATCAGGTGGTAGACCATTCAAGTTTTCATCATAGTCATCCAAAGAGTTGGAAACCAGAGATTCTGGTGACAGTAAGGGGAAGAACATTTTGAAGAGAAAGAAATCAGTGATAGCTTAAAAGGAAATACCTACTTGTTCTCATTGCCAGAGAATCAATCATGATGAATCGAACTGCTGGAAACTTCATCTAGAAATTAAGCCCAAAAAGTTCCTTAAGGCAAAGGATGAAAAGAAGGACATTGCAGTGGTCCAACAGGATTTAGGTTATGAAAGGAGGATAACCGCCATGGTTACAACAAGTAAAACTTTTGATACTGGTTCAAGTTCGAAAACTAATGTATCTTCTTCAAACATAAATCCTTCACATGAGGATAAAAGAGTTGAAATCTTCCACATAATAATAACTTCTAATCATACAAAGATTGACACAATGTTTGACGGAAAATCACAAGCAAATTTAATATCTGAACATATAGTTAATCGATTGGGATTGGAAACATAGAATCATCCAAGACCATACCCATTAGGTTGGATTAATAAATCAACTCAGATACATGTC
The DNA here is from genome assembly GCA_000404065.3 of Pinus taeda. Taxonomy (NCBI): domain Eukaryota; kingdom Viridiplantae; phylum Streptophyta; class Pinopsida; order Pinales; family Pinaceae; genus Pinus; species Pinus taeda. Next base: position 154,865 of record APFE030359922.1, read on the forward strand.
ACAAAGCAGTGTTGGTTAAAAATTGCAATTACATCTAAGTACATTGATGACGTGCAGTTAGATGTGGTCTGAGTAGACATATATGGAGTGGTCTTAGGAAGTCCTTATCTTTATGATAGAGATGCAGTGTTTTACAGAAGAGAACATAAATATCACCTAAAGAAAGACGGGGTTGAATTTATTGTTAGGGCACATAAATTCAAATCAAACTTGGATTTAATTCTTACAATCAAGTAAAGCAGTTAATAAGTTCAAGTAAATATGTACTCATGTCTATTAAGGAACAACATAAGGATGATTGTTCGGAATGAAAGATTCAGTTTATAGATCAATTGGCCAAGTTGGTTAACTCTTTTCTAAGAAATCTTATTCATAAATAGGATAAGAAACATGAGATACATTTAATGTCCTATGAACATCTTCTTAAATATAGAATGAATCTCAATTCATTCATTCAATTGAATTCTAGAAACTATCATCATCAGTAGTGTATTGCAAGGAATGGTACATGTGAGTCTAATTAGAGACTTGTTTCAGATGGTATGTTTATTTTAAGTTTCAGGGGTGCAGGCTAGTGTTGGGAAAGTCAATGTTACATTTCTATGGTATTTTATCATCATTCCATGCTTTAGAAAGTAATGACACCTCTTTTCAAGTGGAGAGGAAGTCTATAGGTTTTCATGACAAAGCATTTTCAAAAGCAGATCTAAAGTTTCCTTATCATGATTTGAAAACTAATGCATTAAGTGAAAGTGTTAGTCAATGTAAATAACAATTAATAGATGAAGAAATAGTGATTCAAGTAAATCAACAATTACTTAGATACTTTCAAAGTCAAACTAAGTTGCAACAATCTTTACATCACAGTTGGATGAGTTCTGTGAAACAAGTTCACTTAGTAATCAATAATCAGGAAAGTAAATCAAGTCAAGTAATTGCTATGAAGCCAAAATCAAAGGAGTCTTTGAATATTTTAGTTATTTCGGAAAGTAGATTGTTAATACCCATCATATGTATTGAACAAAGTTCTATAAATACTTTTTTCAAAGATGTTTTTGATTCACTAACTCATGATTCTTTGTGGAAAGAATACAATTGCCATGTTGATAACAAGTTGTTTTCCCATCATCGCAAGTTGTTCATACTGCGGATGGAAGAAATAGGTCACTGAATCGAAAGATATCATGGTCAGCATCATTAGGGTTATCACTTGCAGGTGATTGATCAAATGTATTGGTACATTGTCAGGTCAAGGTGGAAAGAGAGGGAGTTCTACCCTCGTCGACTATTTGTTTAGTCAAACTTTTGTGGTCCAAAAGCTTTGAAGTGGACATGAATGATCCAGGAGGATCCATTGTTTCAAATTGTACATGTGCTCAAGTGTCATCATCAGTATTCAGTGTCGTTGTCACCTCAGTTATGGGTGTCATTCAGATCAACAATGTTGGATATGATCAGGTTGTTTATGTAATGTTCATAGTTTTTCATGGCGTTCAGTTGATGTGGTGTTGTACCTGACTGTTGACTTATGTTCATCGATTTTTCCACCAGGATTGGTCAACGACATGTGTTTTTTTGTTCGACAAGCAGGATTTGGGTTCAACATGAGTGTCATCCATGGCATAGGTTCTTCGTCAAGGTTGTCATTGCAAAGATAGCTAGAGTCGACGATGTGCATGGGTTTTGTCGTCGATCATAGAGGTTGATATATCGTTAGGGTTTTCATCATATAAAAGGATCAATATTGTCGTGTCGACGATAAGCAAGTGGTTTTACGTCACATTGTGACGAAAGATTGTAAAAGGGTTTTTAAAATTCTAGACCTAAACCTTAATACTACATCTATGTCCTAATGACTAAAACTAAACCTAAAACCCTGATGAAATTCATGCCTTACAAACCATAATCCTATGCTAAAACACTAAACCCCAGCACTAAACCATGTATTAGTCCTAAACCTATTTCCTATGCTAAACCCTAACCTAAAAACATATCGCATATCTCTATGTGTTAAAATCCTACACATAAAACCGTTTAAATTAACCCTTGGGCTATGTTTATTTATAAACTAAATTAAAAAGCACAAAAGACCACGTGGACAACTAACCGCGTCAGAATCATGTGAACATGGTATCATAAACTGTCGTCTTAGCCAATAGTCAGGCACTAACCATTAGTTGGTTAGCCGTGTCAGAACCAGGTACATGTGAGTAGTGTTGAAAAGAGTTGTGATGAGCAGTCAGTAGATCGCAGCACTAACCATTGGCCTCTAACCGCATCGGAGAAAGTTGCAATGCACAACATGTGAGTAGTTGGAGGTCAAACGTCAACTGGACGGAGTTTATCGTAACCGCAGAGAAGAACTACCAATGCACTGACTATGAACTTTGTCTAGTGCTCACATGGGCTAGCCAACCCACCTGGTTAATGCTGATAGCTAGCGGTTTCAGGATTAATTCAAATTTATTTTGGGTTTTTATTTTGTTAGTTTGGTTTCAACTAATGCGAGGGCCTTGTAACCTAATATCTAGGTGTCATTTCATGACAAGACCGAGGGTAGATGAACCCTAAAGTCAGCTAATACACCTCAAAAGCAATCAAGGAGGTTTCCATGTACTTGTAGGCCTATAAGGGGCAATTCTTCTCATTGAAGAATAGCTTGATGGTTTTGGGTTTTTGTATGCAGGTCCTAGAGGACATAGGTTGTTTTGTGTTCATTGTTTAAGGAGAATTGGGAGCAGATTTCAAAACCGTAAGTGGCATTGGAAAGCTGGTTTAGAAGGCTATCTGATGATAGAGGTTAGAATTTCATGTGTGCAAGTTTAGTCTAACTAAATCATTGTGTAATAGACTCCTTTCTTCTCATTCCTAATAAAACGGTCGCCCATCTTGAAAGCGGACCGGGAGACGTAGTCCATCAGGGATGAACTCTGTAATCAATCTTGATGTCTGTTATATCTGTGTTTTCACTTTTTTCACTTTTGTTTTGCATCTTACTTATGGTTTATCAGCAGTTGTAAGGTGCTCTGCTCCAATAGTTTTTCCACGATTTCAATGCTTTTAATTAACATTCAACTCATTAATGGCTAATCAATTCTACATCAGTATTTCGTTTATGACCATTTTAGATCATAAATGCACAATACTTGTCCACAATATTCAAGCTAAGAAAACATCCAAAATTGTTATTCAAAACAACTAGTCCAATCAAAATATGCAAATCCATGCAGTAAATAGTTCAATGAGCCATAAGTAATATCAAACAAGTTGGCAACATAGTCTCACAACTTATTTAAATTTGTTATCATGGATGTGTCCATGGACTCACTGTCCATCATGCCAAATTTTAAAGGATCTCAAAAGGGATTTCAATAGCTCATGCTACACTTTCAAGCCCATATAGTAATGCATTAGACTAATATCCTTTAATCATATCCCTCTTACATGAGACAAAGAGGTCCTTAACCTCAGTGAGAAATAGATAACTAAAAATCATGGGATCATCTTCATCAATGGACGAACATTTATAAATAGCCATTAATTTGAGCGTACCACAAGGTGTCTGACCTCATATCCTTCTCCCTTTTACTGGGGTACTTCTATCCATCCTCATCAAGGAAGTCACAACTGGGTACTTTTCGACATAGATCAAATATGCTCCTTCTGAGTTCATATATCAACACCAGTCTTCTTTTCATTATCTTTGCTAATTTATTCCATTATTTCCATATACTACTATAGTTGTGGAAACATTCATCATGTAACTACAATCCTCACTAGGAGGGCATGGAAGAAAAATCACAACCAAGAAATTTATACAAATACAAGAGACTGATAGAAACAACAACAATAGTAATAAACAAGAAAGATAAATATAAAATACTTATCTTTTAAGAACATGTCAACTCCCTCTTGAACTTAGCCTTCTTGCATCCAACTTGCAAATCAAACTCATCCACATCATCATCATGATGTCTTTCTTGCAGGAAACATCCAATCCTAGGGTTTTATCCAAAGACCCAATTTCTTGTTCAAACCCATTTGCATAATAGGGCTTACAAACCCTCCATGTGACATTTTTTCATCAATAATATTTAGTCAAAATAGCTTTACTTCTTCAAAAACATTCATCATTTCAGTATTAAAATAGATGAGTATTGATTCAACATTATTAAATTCGAGCATTTTAACTTAAACACATAATTTATGCCAATTGCATGTCTCTCTTGAGAGGTGTTAAATTTGAAAGAGGACATGACCTCTTCATGCAATTGTACATGAAATATATCTTTCCAATGCAAATAATACTTTGTGACAATTTCCAAAGAAAGTATTCCAAAACTTTGATATTTGTCACTTTAGATCTTCAAAGATTTGATTCTTGCATACAAGCTTTCTTCAAACCTTGACAAGCTCATCTTCTTGAGAATGTCTTTTTCCTTCAAAACTTGAAGGAGGACTTGACAGTTAAATACTTTAATTTGATGTTTCTGCACATAATTTACAACATCATCATACATGTCTCGTATTTCACTTGTCTGAGTACAACAATAATGTCATTTTACCTTGCCATATCAATTTCTCAAAGAATGGAATTTTTCATGTTTACCCCCAAGGATTTCTATGTCAGATGTCAAGATAGAGCTTCCAAAAGAATTTATGTTAATACATATGTCATATGTCAAACTCTAGATTTGTAACTTGGAATTCTAGCCTTCTGAAATATCCAAGGGGATATCACGTCAAATCCTAGAGAATTATTTTGTCCTTCTTTTACGAATAGAACATATACCCCTTTAAGCTTTCATCAAACTTCTGAATTGATTTAAGAATTCAACTCTTTTAGAAGACAAATTTTGAGATCAGGATATTCAATTTAGGGGGGCTAATTAAGAGACTTGCGACCTGTTGGAAGACTTTACTTATTAAGAATTTACTTATTAAGCAGACGGGAGAAAACTCTAACGCTCAAAGCGACAAGAATTGGACTTTGTCCCATCAGGATTCCTCAGTCAACAAACATTAATGGTATTTGCCTCTTTCTTCTCTTTTCAACAAAGTCTTACCACTACTAGTCTTTTATGTTATGTAAGTGTAAATTACTGTTGAATCAGTTTGTAAGTATATATAAGGACAGTGAAATTAGTAACCTCAGTAACAAAAGGGGAAGAGCCTAGAATATAGGAACTGTTTGCCCTCCGTTTCTCTTCCAGGATGCCTTCTCCCATTTTGGGTTGATATAATAGGAGCATGTCTCCTTCTTTTTTCTTTTTTTAGAATAGAAATTCAGTAACCTAATTTGTTAAAAATAAATAAATAAATATATAATTTATTTTATCCCAACAAAAAAAGTGGTATGTTGTGCTTCTACCCACTCTCACAATGCTAATAAAAAATCAAATTAGTGCATTATTGAATACACAAAATGTTAAATTTAAGTTCTTTCAAAATCGTAATAGTCAAAGCAACTCATCATTGAAAAGAAAAATGAAATAAAACAATTATAACACAAAAATTCATTAAAAATACAGGTGCAACAGGGAAAGATGCCAATTTTAAAATTGTCAATTAATGGGTACTCCCATTATTAGTCTCTTTGAGAGAGCTTGAAGCTAAAGAACAAGCCAAAGAAAACCCATTAAGGCATATGTTTGCATCATCATCTAAAGTGGTTATAAATTCTATAGAACTTGAATATTTAGAGAGTCAACTTTCACCTAAGTGGTGTTTGCCTAGTATCTCCTCTATAGAAGTATATGCTGATCTGTCTATGTTCCATCTTAAAGATGTAACTAGAATTTCTATCAAAGAGAGTATTAGTCAGATACAAGAAAACTTTGATTCTGTACAAACAATTTGTCTGCTTGATACTAAAAAACTTCAGAATCAAGCCAAGAGATTGGGAACTAAATATATACACTTGGAATGTATTAGAATAGGGATCAATCCCCTAGTACATAGAGGGCTGAATACTTTTGTTCTTGGCATGATCAGAGATTTGACACACAATAAGTATTCAAATTCATTAATAGGAGGGATGGTTGCACAATTATCAAATGGACCGGTCTACTTTGACTATTGTCCAAATTTTTCTGTCTATACCTTTGATGAACATATCAAAGATATTTTTCAACTCCAGATCCAAACAATGGGGTTCAATATGAAGAAGAAAAGAAATAATATATCCATCCAAAATTGTGGTTGTTTTAGACATACCAATACCCTCTATCATGTTTTCCTCCATGCTCCCAGTAAAGAATCAAAATCCAGTGTGGTTGTACTAACAAATGCCCAAAACCAAAGGTTAGAACACCAAATTATCAAATGGGAAGACTTATGTTTCCCAGAACATTGGGTTGTAGATAATCCAAAACCCCCTATAATGCAAAAAATCACTTATGTTGATATAAAACGACCATCATCTGCTGTAGTGTCTTTTCCTAGAAGATCTACCATAGATTGCAGAAGAATTGATTTAGCCTGCAAAGCTTTATATATGTACATAGATTCATAATATATTGATACTGCCAATTCTCATCCACCATCTATAAATTGCCAGCATATGGATTTATTTGAATATGCCCAGATTTTAAACTTTGCCTCTCTACAATTTATGTATCCAAATTGCAATCAAAAAGCAAATCTTAGTAGTCTTGCCGACTTTGTTATACAATAGAACCATCACCCCAGAATGGGAGAATCCCCACCGACAACTTCTGTAACTCCTTGTCCTAATCCAAAATGTTATGATATTCCATGCCCACATGATTCTGATCATGTGATGATGATTCATGAACTTCCTTCCTTGGAAAATGAAGATCCCTGCCTTAAATAAATGTTCAGCAAAATGCGTCCCTCTAGTATGCCTCGATACGGTCTAGGATATCTAGAACAACTAGATGACCTGATCCCTTAGTTTAGTTTTAATAATTTTTTGCCTCCTGATTGTAAGAAGCCTTCAAAACTAGAAATGCACAAATTCTTCTTAGTTATGGAAGGACGTAAGAAGCGTATGTTTGATAATCAGTGGATAAAAAATATGCTAAATTGGGATCTATATACCCATCTCGAGGTTGAAAGTTTTGACTTTAGTACTCCCTATCCTGAAAAGATCAGACTATCATATGAATGGAAGACATACATGAAAAAGACAAACATTTGGTTATCCTTTTATGAATGGAAAAGAAAATTGGAAAGCACAGAAGTACATATGGCAGATGTTGAATCATCTTCAACAAAATATGCCTGGACTGCTATAGATGGTAGCAAAAATGAAACTCCTACTAATTTTCCTCCTTACAAAGGCATTCTATTAGGAGAAGCACAAAAAAATGCTAAAGCCATTCCTTTGGTCTTAAAGGATGATAATGTTCTTAGCATTGATGGTTGGATACAAAGAGCTAGTGAATAGATAAACTAGACCAACATGACAATAAAAGGGTTGGAAATGAACTGTGGAAAGACTATATAAGTAAAAGAAAGTTTTGATAGTTTATAAGTTTCTGTAAATAACATCAACAAGACTTTCAATGATGTAGATTATTCTACTATAGTACTAAAAGGCTTTGTCAAAGAATCTTTAACAAGAATTGAGGATGTTGAAAAGAAAGTAGACATAGGGAAACAATCTACTCAAGAATCCATTGGAGAATTATCTAAAAAATTTGACAGAATTCATATAGCCTCCAAGGACAAGCCTATTCCTATCTCTTCTCTATTCAAAAGAACTGTAAATATCCAACATCCTATCAAACCGATTGATAAATTTCCTTTTCTTCTCCTAAAAGAAACAATAGAAGAAAAATCTGAGCCTATAGCTCTTTCTTCTTTGTTTAGAAAAACATAACAACTTGAAAGCTTAGAATCACACATGTTCCCCATCTATGAGCCTGTCCAAAGCCAGTATACCAGGTATCTTGCACTAGATCTCAGTGGAAAAGGGAAGCTCCTTGAAATACACAATTTCCATCTTGAATCACACATAGAGTGGAATATTGACAATTTGAGTATTGCTCAGATAAGGAAAATGATAGACCTAATGTTTACTGAATATAAGCTTACGTGCCTTAAAGGGAGTCTATCATTCATTGTTTCATTGGAACCTTATTAAGATGGTGGGAAACAGAGTCATCACCACCATTAGTAATAAAAATTGAAAATCAAATCTTGAAGGATGAAGGGGGAGATATCATCCATAATGCTGATGGGGACACACAAAGCAACATAATTGGGGCATTAACCTCATTCATTTTAGAACATTGGTGTGGAGGAGAAAGTGAACTTGCAAATAAGAATGAGATGATTCTCATGAACATTATATGCAACAAAATGTTCCAATATGAAGACTTTCATACAGATTGGATTCAAATAATATATGATGTCAAAGATACTAAAAACATATTATGGAAACAAGTCTATTTAGCAACTTTGCCTTCAAAATTTGTTGATTATCTCAAACAATAAGATGTTTTTCAAATGCATTTTGAATCCTTTACTTGGGGAGAAATATAAAATATCACAATCAAAGTTCTGGTAAGATTATGCACAAGCATGAAAGTAAATAAATGACTACAAAAATTGTCAAAACTACCAGATATTAAGTCCATCTATAGTAGGTATGGCCTATCTATAGACGACCCCATAATAACAAGAAGACACGTCAATAAGAAGGCTAAGAAAGTAAGAAGACAAGGGTGAAAGAAAAGGAACCAGGAAGAGGTACTATAAGTATGTCCCAAAGACACAATACTATGAACCTAAGGATATTCATCTACAAACAGAAGATCTATGGAATAAATTGACTTGTTGGCTTTGTGGTCAACCAGGACACACTTCAAATCGCTGCCCCATGGTAGACGAATCTAAGAAAAACATAGGGAAGAAATATTTCGAAGCAACAAAGAAGAAAAGAGCAGTAAAATTAGAAAGCATGGTGTCAATCATGTGTTACAAATGTCGTTCTAAAACCCACAAGTATGAAAATTTCCCCAACTCCTTACATAGAGAACAAATACAACAACAACAAATCTGCTCAACTTTAGAATCCTCTGAATATTCTTCCTTAGAATCCTCTGACAAATAATTGAATATGCACATGAATGAATGCAATTGTACTGATTCAGAAAACTACTAATGTGAATCAAGTACTGAATCAGAAAGCTCTTCTGATGAAGAATTTGTCTCTAAACCAAAAGAAAAGGTTCTCATGGCATAGACCATAGATGATGCAGAGACAAAGTTACTTGCTCAAATCAAAACATTAGAAGAAGGGGAACTGAAAGAAAAGTTACTTGAAACGTTTTTGAGTACCATGCACAAAAACTAGAAAAGAAGTAGTAAAAGTGCTTCAAAAATTGAATCCAAGGCATTATTCATTGACGCCCCTTTTGAAAGAAATACAAGAGCCTTCCAAAGAAGGCAACAAAAATCTAAGGCTAGATCCTTAACAATAGGAGAACTCTGTCAAGAGATTCATCATCTTAAGAAGGAAATCACCTCCCTAAAAACAAAGGTCTCTAAGTTGAAGAAAGGAAAAGCACATGAAGAAGAAAATGATGAATATCTTACCAACCCAAATGTTGAAATATTTGAAGGAAAGAGATATGCCTTTATGGATTTAAGAGATATGAGAGTCATGACCATCCAATATCAATAACATCATGTTATGTTGGATATATGTATAAATGGTGAAATGTTTTCCCTAAAGACACTTATTGATTGAGGACCAGATGTCAATATACTAAATTCAAAGATAATACTTGCAAAATACTGGGTAAAGTCCTTTAGATAGGTAATTGGGTTAGGGAACAAAGACTTATTGTATGAATTTCGTCAAGCTTCTATCTGCTTCAAATAACATTGTATAAAACTAAAATTTGTTGTTGCTGACATTCCTATTGATTGCATCTTAGGGGATGTGTTTTTGGCCACTGTAGAGCCACATGGATCGACCAGACTGAAAAATGGAAAGGCTGGCTACTTTATATAAGTACCAAGCTCAAATGATAAGTTGCAAACAATCAGGCTACCTTTTATTTCTACTCCAAGGGTTTCCACTATGGTACATGTAATGTAGGAAATTGAGAAAGCCAAAAATAAACTAGAAGAGCTCAAAGAACTAAATACTACCATGAAAATATGATAATATCTACAGACTCCTATAATCAAGCAAAGGATCTTAAATTTGAGATCATAGATAGAAAAAGAATGATGTGCAGAAGAACCAAACACTTTCTAGCATAGGAAACAACATTATGTGGAATTTCCATATAAGGATGAATATGAAGGAAAACCTTGCAAGAGCAGAGAAATTCCTATGAACAAAGAATACAAAGATCTCTATCAAAAGGAAATATCAAGCCTGTTAGAAAGAAGACTAATCAGAGGATTTGGTAGTACTTGGAACTGCTATGGCTTTCATGTCAATAAGCATTCAAGATAGTTATAGGGAGTTCCAAGATTAGTCATAAACTACATACCTTTAAACATTGTTTTGTCAGATGATACTTACCCTATTTCCCATAAAGGGAATCTCCTAGCAAGGATTGCAGGGGCTGAAGTATTTTCCAAATTTAATATGAAATTAGGTTTCTGGAAAGTGGAAATCCGAGAATTTGATAAATTTAAAACAAGTTTCAGTGTCCCAGCAGGGCGTTATGAATGGAACGTGATGCCTTTTGGGCTAAAACATGGTCCTTCCAAATTCCAAAAGGTCATGGACACAATTTTTAAACCATATTTTGATTGGTTACTAGTATATATTGATGATGTTCTTATAATCTCTAAAAATTTCCATAAACACTTCAAGCATGTTCATAAATTTGTACAAATGGTTAAAAATAATGGGTTTGTTCTCAACAAGAGAAAGATTGAACACTTTTAGACAAGTATCAAATTCTTAGGCCGCACAATCAAATATGGGCAGATCACTCTACAAAAGCATGCTCTAGAATTTGCTGATAAATTTCTAGATATTATCGTTGAGAAAACTCAGCTGCAGATATTTTTGGGATGCTTGAACTATGTGAGCAATTTTTAAAAAGATGGTGCCAAAGATAGAATATTACTTAATGAGAGGTTACAAAAAAATCCACAACTATGGTCTCAAGCACACACAGAAGCCATCAAAAGAATAAAAAATAAGGTAAAAACTCTCCCTATTATTCATATTGTTGATGAAGATTCTTTCAAAATTGTTGAAACAAACACCAGTGACATGGGGTGGGGAGGAATTCTAAAGTAGAAGAAGGAAGGAGGACCTGGAGCCCATCTGAGAAGAACTACTCTACTATAGAAAAGGAAGTCAAAGAAACATGGAATTGCATTGACAAATTTGATGTCCACCTAATCCATAAGAAGTGTTTTTAAATGAATGATGTCGATGAACTAAAAAAGGTCCTCAACAAAGATATAAAAAAATCTGGAGAGGCTAAGTTTGCAAGGTGATAGGCTCTATTTGCAAATTTCGACTTTGAAGTCAAACACATTAAAGGAGAAAATAATTGTTTACCTGACTTTTTGAGTAGAGAATACATCAGCTAGAAAGAAAATGTCATGTTGATAGTAGCAAAATGGGATCCTTCCCAACATACATAAATTCTAAGAATCATTCTTGAAACAAAAAATTGGGAAGAATATTGTGCAAGGTGGAAACCTACCTAGCAGCTAAGAAATACAAAGATACTAGATGCAAACTTACAATCTCATTCAAATATACAACATCTAGTACCAGAAAGAAAAATCTACCCCAAAGGTAGCACGTGGATACATGACATGGTGTATCAATAGAGTATGTCAGCTGCTCATTTGGTCGAAGAATCCCTAAGAAAGGATTTTTTGGATATCAATGTAATTTCGACAGAAGGAAGTAATCAAGAAAAGGGTCTTCAATATGTTTTTTGCTATTAATCGAACCAGATGGCCAAGATGGTATGATATGTCTAGAATGTGGCCCCAAGGTGATCCAACCATTCTCTTTCCAGATACTATTTATAATTCCTCAGATTACAAAAAACTATGGTGGGACATTATGAATGTAGATGGGAAGGATGAAACTCATTACATCAGAGTAAAATTTGGAGCTACATGGACTACACAAAGACAAAGATAGTGTGAATGGTTTCAACAATGGTGGGTTGATTTTGGTATTAACAAAACAACTATGGACCCTCTCTTCTTCCAAAAGGATTTCGAACTTGAATGTAATGATTGTGGATTCCTAACTAAGTGTTGGCACTCTCCTTGTAAAACTATTGGGGACTTAAATAATTACCCGAAAAGTCAAATTCTTGGTTACTTTATGAAAATACACCATGAATGGTTAGTGATGACCAAGATAAAACACCAAATTCTTCTAAGGAAGCCCATGATTGTATGAAGAATATACACAAAGGCTTGTGACTCATGTAGATATTCCAAGATAAGATTTCCAGGGACCAAATCTTTAGGAGACTAATGAAGGTTCTTGTGGGCTTGTCCTAAAAAGCATCCACTACGTAATAATGATGTCTAGTCACAGGAATGTACGTGACCATTTTTCTCGTGGGATTTACTATTTAAAAGTCTCCACTATGTAAATATCTTATCTTCTACAGTTTAAAGTAATCAACATGTAAAGTTTTCCGTGGGATTTGTCCAAATCATCCACTGTGTAAAACTGTACCAAGATCCTTTCCAGTCACGAGACTCAGAACACTTCTCCAACTTTTGGTGGGATTTGACCCACATCTCAATGACTGATGGAGCATGGTATTCAATCCATCTGCCAGAATGTCAAGTGTTGGTCTCCTTAATCTCCTATATAAGGAGAGGACTAGGTTCATCAAAGGAATTCAGAGTGAGAGTTTTTGGGTTTTGAGCCTGAGAAGAAAGTTCTTGCTTTCATTTCCTTAGAGTAAGGATTTGAGAAGCCTGTGCATCAGAGTGAGAGCTCTAGTGAGAACGTAAAAGTGGCAGGTAGGTAATCTTAAATTTAGATCAAGATCTAGATATGTTTAATTGAAAAATAAATTAATTAAATACAGTGAATAAAATTAAAAAATATAATTTAAAATAATAAAAAAATAAAAAAGAGAATAATTTTAAACGTTTCTTTAAATGAAAAAAATTAATTTACCTTAATAAATGAAATTGAAAAATACAATTTAAAATAATAATGAAAATGTTTATATTTAAAATAATAAAAAATAATGAAAAAAAAGTTTTTTATTGTTATTATTTTTTTAATATTTTTATTATAGTGAATCGGTACTTTTTAAAAATAATTTGAATGAATTTTCAAATAAAGGGTTTTATATAAATAATAATTAATAAAAATATTTTATATTGCAGCTATTCATTAATTATAGATTATTTTACACTTTATGGAAATTTATTTATAAAATATTATTTTTCTATTATATTTTTTATTTATCAAATTAATTAATTAAAAATTAATATCTAAAATATTTAATATTTTATTAAAATAACTTAATTCATTTTGAATTAATATAAAACAATAAAATAATTGGATTTCCAATAAAAATACCTTATATTCCAAAATATTTTTAGAACTTAAAATATGCTTGCCCCTCTATCTATCATCTAATCTATCTATCTATCTATCTTCTATATATAATATATATATATATATTATATATATATATATATATATATAATGGGTTGACTCAAAATTTGTTGGTCTACATAATATGATTTAACAATTTAGCTGTGGGTTCTTTTCCAGAAGTAATTATAGAAAATTTATTTCAAAGGATTGTTGTTTGTTTGTTTTTTTTTTTTTTTAAGAAATTGATAATTGGATAAATATTTTGTTGGGGTGACTTGGGGTTTATTTCAACCACTATTACTACCAATCTAAATCCATCTTATTTCCTGATCTATCAAGTGCTGAGAAGATCAAATCTCTTGAGGTACAAACTTCTATGTGAACCACCCCACCTCCCAATACATGGGTAAGATTTGAACTTGAAACCTTGTACTCACATTTACTTTATATTTTCCGAGGCTTATCGGGGAAACTTACCAAAAGGGCTATTTTAATGAAATATTATTGTGCCATATGGGGGCGATGTTGTAGTGGTGTGATTTTTTTCAACATTACATGAAGCTCATTTAAAAAATAATAAAAGGTTAAGAGTAATATAGAGCCTAAAAAGTTAAATGTAATAAAAATAGTAAAATTCAATTTGTTATATTGTAATTTTGTTTTTATTAATAAAATTACTAACTATTTTTTAAATAAAAGAAAATAATAATATATCGCTTTAAAATATATAACATATAAATAGTACTTATAAATTGAAATCCATCTTACCATGCAAATTACAATAACCAGTATAGATCCATCTTAACCATGTATCTAGCAAAAGCTAAGAGGGATTAAATCTCTTGAGGTGCAAAACCTTTTTTTAGTGCAAAAATTAAAATAATTTCACCTCCAAATATTGATCTATCTAGGGACTTGACGGATGATGGTCAATGTAACATCCTCTAGTAATTGTGAATTTGTAAGTAATTGTATTTAAATTCGCGTGTTTGAACACAAAACTTAATAGCTGATTGGAAGCCTGAGGTGAACCTTGAATAACTAAGTGCTAGTTATGTGTATTCCTTTTCTTTTGATTAATAGGAAGTAAAGTGAAGGAAATCTTGGAATCCACGGAGGAAAACCACTAGACAAAAATAACTCTTTTAATACTAGATGGTTAGGGAAGGGAGGTTAATTACCATTCCATTCTCTTCCGAAGGAGATAAGAGGATTATCTTAGGAGAAGGGAGGGGGATTTTTCCTAGAAAAAGAAAGAAACACAAAGGAAATTGTGAAAAAGGGAAGGACACTGCCAAAGGAGTTTTAGGGGAAACGTCTTGTTGATTTTTGATGTCTAATTTTAGATTGAAAGTAGGGGGGGTTCTAGTATCTAAGAGGCTAACTGGTTGGGGTACTAATGTTTCAAATTGTTCTGCTATAAAGATTGTCAGGGTAGAGAGAATGACATAATTTCCATCTCTCACGATTGTGTGGGTTGGTCACCTTGTGGATTTCTTGAGACCTGAATCTCAAGTATATTGAAGTTTGTAGTATCAATTTTAATTAAAATGTGTTGTGAGGTGTTCTGTTCACAAGTATTTATTCGTGTATATTTTATTTTGATTGCAATGAAAGGATGATTATTTTCTTGTATTTTCATTCGAAGGAAATAAATTATTTCATACTGGAGTAGTAGTAGATATATGAATACATTAAGCATTCAGTTACACAGATTGTGAAAAATCATGATATTCAAAGTACCAAGACAATAGTCTTCCTAGCAAATATTGAAAGAAATTATTGTGGGAATAAATTTTAGAATAAACAATGTTTATTACACTCAAAACAGGAGGGAATTTTTTGTTGATCAAATTTATGTTTACCTATATAAGAGGAAGCTAAACTAAAAGATTTCCTAGCCTAGGTCAGTTCCTAGGTAGGGCTGAGAAGCAGGCCACCCGAGAAGGAGTTGTATCAGATAATAAAATAACAACATTCACCATAAGATTACAACCAAAATAAAAATTAAATAAAGATTTACTATTAGAATCACATTAACGAAAACAAAGTTCTAAACCTATCTTTCTTCACCATAACGCTACAAAGAATATTCGAATAACGTGCTGCAAAACAAAGAAAAACTAACACAAAGAGTCTGGCATCGAGACTAAGAAGTCATGGCAAACATCCAACCAAAAACCCTATTTATGAGGATTCACATCATAAATTCCAAAAAAACACATATATATTATCAAATTGTTGAAGGTGTTGGACCTGCCAACATTTAGGGGATCACCCCGGTATGAAGTCCCAACTAGACCTCACACCATTTGGTGTGGAAGTCCCATCCAGTATGATGGCATGATTTCCATTATATTAAATATTTTCCTCCACTCTTACTTGTCAGCACATAAGAGTGGCCTGCTTTGTTTTTCGAGATGTGAGGTTCACATGTCTGGTGATTGTAAGTGTCACTTGTGTCAATGGTTATTTCACCGTAGAGGGAGAGGGTGGGAGAAGTCCCAAATTTTCTAGGAACACACAACACAACAGGACATGCATAACTTCCGATGGAACACTCCACACAGATGTGGTAGTCACAACAAGCAAGATAAGATAACATGTATAAAACTCAACGATTATTTTGTGCAAGTGCAACGGTTGTTATAACAAGTTTTATGTGAAGGGTCTATCTGATTTTTAGGAGATTAGTCAACATGGGTGAGAAAACATTAACAATACAACACATTTTGATTAACATATATGTATTACAACAAGTGAATTATTTCAAGTGTTAAACACAGGTTAAAATAGCATGCATTACAAGTGTTCAAGATTAGTCTTACAACAGTTACAATACATGTGTGAAAACATGATGGCCTGTTCGTGGGCTTCTGAATTAAGTGGAAGTTCCAAGACACATCGTTACAACATACATCACTAACCCCATGTGAGGTGCGTTGGAGCCACTAGTTACTCCTCAAAGAAAATATTATAGACTCTCAAGACTATGTGTGATGAGCTAAGCTGAAAAGTAATTTACATGTACAAATGAGGGGGTATTTATAGCCAAGGGTGAAACTGACCCTTGTGGTTGTTCGACTACCCTCATAACTATTTGACTTCTAGACTTTTTGACTTTACAAGACTCTTCATACAACAAGTGGGTCTCTTGGACTTCCACACTACATTACATTGGTTGACAGTATGGCCCACAATAGAGATGTGGATGACATGACTTGACATTACAATGATGGTACATTCGTTCTGTTGTTGGTGTGCATGTCGAGCTACAGTGTTATTGGGTGATGGATGTCCTCATGGTGTGTCACAACTTCACTTCCACATGGAAAAGTGCACAAATTCTTTGATCTTCATTGGTTCGCTTGATGTTGCATTAACGCATTGCTCCTTGCATGTATGTTGGTAAGCTTGACAGGTTCATCTATTCGTGAAAGATGCATGTTCGTCCATCGATCTATTTGTAAACACATCTTTCGTGTTTTCTCATCTATCCATCCGTGAATACATATCTTGGCATGTATCGTTTGTTCATATGTTGGTGAACATGTCCTTCTGCATGTACTCCCTTCACTCATCCCATTCGTCATCGCGCAGGTTTGTTTGTGTACCTATATCTGTAGTCACTCATGATGAGATGACATTAAATCCATAAACCTCCTAGTATACCATGATGCATGATCATTTCAGATGTAGGTGATTAGGAGAGGTGATAAGGTTTCGAAGTGGGATGGAGACTCCAGGCACTGCTGATGAAAGTTGTGCATGAGTCACTAGGTGATGAAGATGGGCAATCCGGATCGATAGTGACTGTTAGCAGCATCTGGCTCAGCTGGAGGAAAAAAAACACAGTTTTTGGGAGGAATAGTCTGGGTTGTGGGAAGATTGGGCAGAAAAAATATGCTCAATTTCCAGAATGAATGGGCATCGGGATCTTTGTAGCAAAAAATTGCAAAATTATTGGAGGGAACTGGTAGTCAACTACTGGGTCACTAGCAACAAAAGCTGTGCAATTCCTGAGGGGAACTGGTAGTCAGCTACTGGGAGATGTTGGCGGGAAAAACTACGCTAATGCTAGGAGGCTGGCTTACTAGTCACCTCTACGTAGTTTTTGAGTTGAGAAAAGTACTAGGCAGCAGAGGAATTGCTCATGGAAACTGTACAATTTTCTAGGTGAGCAGCTAGTCGACTGTCGGGAGGGCTAGCAAGAAAAACTGCACAATGTTTTTAGGGAGGCAGGGAATGAAATTGGGTGTTTGTCTAGCCTGTCTGTGCAATTTTCTCAGTTAGTGGAGTGGTCAAGTTCTGCATCCTTTGTGTATTTTTTTAGGGGAGTAAGTCTCGTGGTGGCTACTGGGTCAAACTCTCCAGTTGACCATCATGAAGATTGATTGATTTGCTTGCGGGTAGCACAACTTAACATGACTACAACTCAAACCATCCAAATACACATGCTCAACATGATTGACCAATGGTGTAAGTGACAAGCGCAACACTTGTGATTGATCATTGGTCGACTGTGATGATTCTTGCATGATAGTGTATGTGACTCCGTGTGTGAGTGTGACAGATTTTTACATAGCGAACTCAACAAGTACACACGAAGTGAAGACCTTGAGTATGACCAGAACATGGTTGCAAGCATGACATTGACATCAATATGCAAAAGGCTTGGGTGAGATGGTTAAGCAAGGTGGGTGTGAGGACTCACACAAGATCACAGAGTGAACTCGAGCACGTGTAGTCATCAAGTGAAACTCTCAAAGGAGGGTCCAAATTTGGACACAGGCCAAAATTTTGGAGGGTGTTATAACTGCTACAACACTTGGCGACACACTAGTGGAACTCCAGCTTCTCTGTTTTGGTTCATTGATAGCACAAGGCCTTGGTCTTTCGGGGAGTGTTGAATCGTTGTGCTGGTTTCTTTGGCTCCCCCACTTAACCCATGGACATACATGGTTAAACTTTTGCCAACTCAGTCAAACGCAATGAAAAGTTCAGGTTAATCACAGTGTTTAGAATTCAGGAAGGGTAGTTTAACTCACAAGTTGAAGATTTTCAGAGTATAAGTTTTCATCTCTAGTGTTGGTCTGCTACCAAAAGGCTTGGACAGTACCCAGTGGAGTCACACAAAAACACACGCATTATTCCACTACCAGAGAGCCTAGTCAGTACCCCGGTGGAGTTGCATGCTTTATCTTTCTGTGCAGGAAGCCTTTCTCTTCTTTCACCTTTGTATTTTTTCAAAAGGACTATGCATAGGCACTTATTTATTTTTGGGGTGGAAGAGGGATCTTGACTTATTGAGAGCAGAGAGGTTGTTCCTTTAGAGAAGCAAGCAAGACCTCTGACATAGGTTTGCTCATTTAGATTTTCCCCTTCTCCATTTCTACTAGTTGGATGAGCTTGAACACACAGAGAAGAAGGTTGAGTAAAGGCATGGGGCTTCCTAGTGTGGACACAGGTTCATGATTGGGCCAAAAATTCCCTTGCAAACGGCTCATATTTTCTGTCAAGACTTCATCGGTCGAAGGTTATAACCAAGCACAAAGAAGATAGACACAATATTGGCCAAGTGTTGCAGTGTCACACGTTTCTTCAAATCTCAGCCACATACTCTATTCAAAAGCCATAACATAGTAGTTGGAAGCACTTATTTCTAGAAACAAAAATAATAAGCTAGCAAGCAAACAAAACAAACGTAAACAAAAATAGTAAGCAAAGCACACCAAATAAGGACAAAGATAATAAGCAAGGAAGAAAAAATGAAAACAACAAGTAGCAAGTAGACTATGTACATGGCACGGGGCGAGACTCGGGCTACTAGAAATAATTCTTGAGATATTGGTCGTTGACATGAAGGTTGTCAACCCTCCTGTCAAGTGAATGCAGATGGTACATGTGTGGGCCAAGCTTCTCTTGGACTATGTAAGGACCAATCCGCAGGGACTAGAACTTCGTATGTTTTCATTTGTCTTCATGGGGCTTATCCCATTTCAGAACTAAGTCATCAACACCGAAGTTAGCTTTCTCGGAAAACTTCTTATCGAACCATCACTTGATACAGTTCTGGTGGACTGTGAATTCTCCTTTTTCTTTCATCATTTCTTCCTGAATCTTGTGGAGAGCATCCATCCAATGCTGAGCTAGCTGGCAAGGCTTGCCTTGGATTTCTTGGGAGAGCTGAAGTGCAGGCAAGTAAATATTGGGCAGAAGGATGGATTCTTTACCATAGACTAGG
The DNA here is from genome assembly GCA_000404065.3 of Pinus taeda. Lineage (NCBI taxonomy): Eukaryota > Viridiplantae > Streptophyta > Pinopsida > Pinales > Pinaceae > Pinus > Pinus taeda. The sequence goes on from APFE030359922.1 coordinate 174,655, forward strand.
AATTACGATGAGGTATTCAGCTAAGGTTTGGGTGTTACATGATTAGCCCATAATTCATTATTCAGGGCGGTATGCTAGTTGTGCTACTGAGAGAAAACCATCTTTTTGATTGTGAAGATGAGGTTTTTATACATGGATTCTGCTAGACCATTTCCTTGCGGGTAATAGTTAGATGAGTGTTTCAGCACAATATCATTCTTTAATGAAAAATCATAAGGTTTCAAAGACAAAAAGTACGTTGCATTATAAAAAACAAGTGATATCAGAATGCCAAAGCATTAGATGATGTTTTGCTGGAGGAAGCTGATGACCTATTGGTCCTTCACTTGTTTGAGTGGAACTGCTTTTGTCCACCACATGAAGTAATCAGTTGCAGTTAGAATGTAGCATGTTTCTTTGACGAATGTGGGAATATTTCCCTAATGATGTCTAGGCCCCACTGTTAGAATGGTTCGGTCATTGCAACAGGGTGTAGTGGGGCTGCTAATCTTCATGTCTTGTCAACGCATTGTTAATAGACCAAGAACTTGAGAGTATAAGCATGTGCATCCTTGAATAATGTGGGCTAGTCAAAACCAGCTCGCATAACTTTTTGTGTAGTAGTGTTTCCCACAAAGTGACCCTTGGCGGATCCATCATGTAGATCTTGTAGTACCTTCTCTAATTCATGTGCCTCTAGGCACTTGGGGAAAACTTTGTTACTATGCTTCCTATAAAGCACTCTGTGCACCAATTGATATGCTAAGGCTTTGAGGCGCAATTCCCTCTTCTGTCTAATAGAAAAGTGAGAAGGTATGGTGCCATGCTCAAGGTATTGGCACACATCTGTGTACCAAGAGGTTTCATCTTCAGTGGGTGTTGCTCGCCTTATATCACACATCTCAATTTCTTGCTCCCAACTGGAGAGCTCTTCTTCACTCTCTGGTGTGTGTACTGCTTCAGCTTCCAGTCTTTATAGTCCATGTCCTTTGATTGTGTGAACTAGCTTGATTTTAAGATCATACTCATGGAAGCTTGTCATTCAGTTCTCACGTCGTTCACCCAGTTCTTGTTGTAAAAGTAATGTATGGACTGTTGGGTGAGGGACAAAGAGTGTGCAATGGTTCTTTAGAAAGTAGGGCATGAAGTGTTTCACTACCTTGTAAACTCAATATGCTTGCTTGTCAATGGTAGGGTAGTTGAGTTCTTATCCCTGCATGCTTGCGCTCATGAAGGAGATTGGGTGTTCATCATTCATTTCATCCTTCTGAGTGAGTATTGCAGCGAGCAAATTATAAGAGGTGAAGGCGTATAGCAGGAAGTTCTTCTTGAAGTCTAGGTTGTAGAGTGTAGGCACTTCTACAATATCCTATTTGATCTAGGTGAATGAATACTTTTCTTTCATACCTTAGCTGTAGACTGCATCTTTCTTGATAACGTCCTGCATGGGCTTGACTATCTGCACATAATTCGAGATGGAATTTTGGAGGAAGTTTATCTTTCCCAAGAAGGACTAAATAGCTTTCTTATTAACTAGGTAAGGAATCTCTGTAATAGTTTGAACCTAGACTGTATCCACATAGATCTCACTTTTGACAACAATGTGTGTGAGAAGATTCCCCTCAGATGCTATGAATACGCTATTTTTGGGATTCAAGGAGATCCCATATCTTCGGCATCACTCAAATATTTTCTTCAGATAACGTACATCTTCTTGATGAACACAACCACATTGTCAAGGTATACCACTACGCTCTATTTGATGAGTCCGCGAAAAGTGATGTTCGTGGCATGTTGAAAGGTTGCGAATGCATTTACAAGCCCAAACGACATTCATTTATAAAAAAATTTACCCACTTGGTATGAAAGGTAGTCTTAAGTCTGTCAAGTTTTGCTATCAGATCTTGATTATATCTTGAAAAAAAGTCGATAAGAGAAAACATCTGTGCCCCAGATATTGTTTGCGGAATGTGGTCCATAGACGATATGGGGTATTTGTGTTTGTCCAAGGTGTGGTTGATCCAGGTGGATATTGGTGGCCACCCGCTAATTCCACGTGGATTCCCTCTAATGCTTCTTTCAGTTCTTTTAGTTTCCTTAATTATAGCACAATTTACTATTTTTAACAGTTTTTTGGGTCCTAAACTTCCGGAGCCGTTTTGAGGCCCTAAACGACGTTTTTTTGGGAAATCTACCACCAGCGATTTTTTTGACTAAAAATTGTCTTTTTTGTCGTAGTCCTCAGAGAGATCTTTCCAACGAGCTATCATGCACGTCAAACAGAGATAAAATGACCAATTCGCGACCCCGGGAAGTTGGTGTACCAACTTACCCAAAAACGGGGCCCACTTTGGCGTTTAATCTTCCAAGGTTAGGTTTTGGAATGTGAAGGGTTTTTCCATTGTTTCTCAACAATAAATAGGCCTTCGAGCCTCATTGTAACATAGTTCAGAGGCATGTAGCCACACATTTCTTCTCAGAGATAAGCTACCATCGCCCTAGCTGGTTTATTTCTATTTTCAGTTGTAAGCATATTTCAGTATTTTCCATTAAT
>APFE030359922.1:203726-228718 GCA_000404065.3 Pinus taeda
ATTTGTAGGGTCCGTGTCGATGCTTGTCTAGTAACCCAATCCCATTATGTGCAATTTGATAGTTGATTTTTTTTTTTTGCAATGTTTCAAGTTGTCTTAGGCTAAGATTTTAAAATATCTATACATTTAACATTTAAAAAAAAGTACTCTTGGTATAATATCTCTTTCATTTAGGTGTTTATTTTTAAAGTTTTTTTAGTCATAAATTTTTTCCATATTGTCATGCTTGAAATATTTTGAGAACTTTAGATTTCTTTGTAGTCATAATCTTTAGTTTTAATTGCATGGTTGAAAAATTGTCAAGATTTTAATGTTTTTCTAAGTCATGATATTTTATCTTTAATGCTATGGTCGAAAAGAATTACAATCTCAAGGTTTTTTAAATTTAAGATATTTTATCTTTAACAACATGAAAGCAAATAGTTGGAATTATTAGGATTTGAGACATGATATTTTATTTTTAACATCATGTCTGAGAATTGTTGGAATTTTACAGTTTTTCAAAGTCCAGATATTTTCTCTTTAACTCCATTGCTAAAAAATGTCAAAATTGTAACTCGATTTTTTTTTTGTTATTCCAGAATAAATAATTTTTTTAAAGGTGTTGTTTTCATGCATTTAAAAAAAAAATGGTTTTTACTTCCATTTCAAAGAAATGTTGAAAATTTACCCTAAAAAAACATCGTTCTGACATAAACAATTTTCATTTTTAGGTTGTTTTTTCATTTGTTTTTGGGGTTTTTGGGCTCAAGTACTTGTTTTGAGGTAATAGTTCATGTTTCATTGGTAACTATGTTTCATGTCATGTTTCTAGTAGAAGTACAACTTTATAGATCCATTTGTCATTAAATATGCTAACTCCTTTGAGTTTTACTGCTATTGCTTTTTCAAGATTAGGGTTTTAATTTCAAAGTCCTTAGTTTGGTTAATTTTATGGCTACGTCCATTTGAATAAACCATCAATATGTAAAGGAATTATTCACTTAGTTCTTTAATGGCCTTTGACCCAGTCAATCTTCATTTTTATGGATATGTAGTCCTTTTAACATTTTATTACCTCTTTTGTAAAGAAATCTTGTAGTATGGAAAGTTTCGATATATAAAATTTTATTCAGAACCTCAGTTACATGGGTTAATGTACATGGTTTGACTGAAAGTCTTTTTTTTTAGAATTTTTTCACTCATCAATTTATTTTTGGCTCTATTTAAATCTTCATGTTAGCACGTATATACTTTTCACTTATGCAATTTTTTTGCTAACATTCATTTTTTCTAAACCAATGACGTTAAATGGGTTTTTACTGGGGATGTTGCTTTATTTGTTGAAAACTGAAAATGTGAAATTTATAACGTGGGTTTGGGGTTAGTTCATCACTAAAATTTCTGGGTGATTATTATATTCTCTATTGATTACCAATACACTTATTAGAAGGTTTTATGTGTTCTTTCCCTATGCAACTTACATACAATTTTCTTTTAATGCATCATTTATATGACTGTAATCCATCTAGTTTCATTTTATGGATGAGATATTTCTCAGGTTTACTAAAATCTATTAAATCTTAACAGGACAAGCTAGGGATTGTTGAGAGTGGATGGTTTCCACAAGACCTTGTGCTAAAAAAACTAACCCCATGTCAATTATGTTGGTTGACTGTACAAACCTTTTGATTTTTGTTTGTTTGTTTTATTTTACGTAATATACACATAGTAACAAATTTACTTGTCAGATATGTTTAACTGCTTGAATGCTACTAAAATCAATACATGTTTTTCATCTTATTATTCTCTTATGTAACAAATTCCATCAATCTTCATCTCACCGCTCCAGTGTAGTCCTGATGGAGAATAGTTGTTTTACATGGTCCAACTATTTCTTTTCATACATGTTCAAACATATGTATTTGCATGTACAAACTCGTGCACACATACATATAAGCATATAGATTCCAGATATAGTATTCTTGAACTTGACATATATATTTGATGATTACTTGCTAGCACACATAGTCTATAATATTAACTAAAGACAAGATAGGTTAAACATAACTTATCTAATGTATTTATGGGAATAAACATATGACTCTCATAGTCCACCCAACCATAAACTAGTTTTCTACTTAGCTACTCCTAGTCCTCTCCCCAATTAGTCAGAGAACCATAAATAATTTCCACAGAAAGAACGATGTTTCTGCAACCCTCAAGTAGTGTCCAGAAATAATTTCCATAGAAAGAACAATCTTTCTTCCACCCTCAAGTAGTGTCCTACTCACCACAAGAGTTTTTCCATGAGTCTTTCTCTCCCACTAATGATGTCTAATAATTACTGTCTTTCTCTCCCACAATAATATCAATTGATCCAAAGTCTGGGAATTATCTCCCGCTCACTTTGCTAATTCTAGAATATTAGTGTCTAGTTTTTCTTTCTTATTCCTCTCTCTCCTTCTCTCCCATAGCTTCAGATAAAATATGAATCCCCTCCCTTGGATATTTTGTCTTTTGTTATTCCTCTTTTCTTATAATGTAACAAACTATAATTTCTTCTCCAACTGTTAGGGTTCAGTTCTACCGAAAAAAACTTCTATTTATTCCTCAAAATATCCTACATTATTTGATTAATCATTCATCAAAATAAATAAGATTAAATATTTTCTATGGATAAATTTAAACATTTAATCTCAAATGTTAAATTCAATTCTTAACTTCTGTCCAACTTAATCATTATCTAATTGGGAATATTACATCTCCCCCCCATGAAGGAACAACATTCTCAGTGTTTTCACATTCCTTTCTTCTTTGGAATAATTTTGGGAAAGCCTCTTTGATTTCTTCCTCCTATTCCTAGGTGTCCTCTTCAGGACCAAAGTGCTTCTAGAGTGCTTTTATTTTTAGGGATGGCTCAATCTATAGAGTAAAACTGACTTCTTTCTTGAATTCCACATTCCATTTAGTTTCTTTGGTACTTCTCCATTGGCTATACTAGTGATATGAAACCAACTGCATGGTTCTATTGTAAAATTTCAAGGAATGGAAATATCATTCCCATTGTACCATCTACATAGTAATAATAACATTCTTAGAACCATTTATCTTTCTTTATTTTTATGACAATAACAACTAGTGACTTATCTCACAGGTAGCATTACTTATGCTTTTTTCTCAATTTTAGATGTTGCATGTGCATTAGTAAATTTTAGCATAATATCATTTTCCTATCATTTTCACATTTGTTTTATTGCTTCCTATTTTGTCCAAGTGGAATTAACGATGTTCATATTGACTACCTTTCTATTCTCATTTAGCGTATAATCAATAGTCCAAATTGCAACATTCCTTCAATTTTGGCCCCTTCTTTTTACCTCCTACAGTGCAGGTTGTTGATGAAGGTGATACGCTATTGTACTTTCGTATACAACTATGGTATTTCTCCTCTTTTACACTTGACTACACAATGGATATCTCACATATATTGTGTTAATATAGTGTACATATCCTCATCACTTTAGGACACCTTTTCAATATTTCTAATAGTCAACAAAACAACACTTCACCTAGCAAAGGCTAGGTTTAAAGATTCCTCTTCACAGTTGTAGATGAACCTCTTACTGATAAAATTTTCTTCAACACTAAGCTACTTCCAAGTTATAACTTTATACAATTCCACTCGTTTACTCCAAGAAATTCAATTACCATCCATTTTTCCATCATGTGGTATCAACTTAATTCCATTCTAGGCTATCACACCTTATTTAAAACTATCTAATTCATAATGGCATGTACACATGGAGCAATACAACAATACTCATACACACATGTACAACAAATGATGCTAAGAAAAAGAAGCTAGGCCCAATCGATTGTGTAGTATATCGACAAGGAAACCATTGAAAATTTAACATGATGACTATTGTTTTGTGCATCTCACACATGATATTATTTCCAAGAAAATAATAAAAAATACTCATGTATTCTTTTAAGGTAGTCTAGCTCAATGATGTAGGAGCATCTTGCACTTATTTTAATTAATTTAATTTTTTATGTAATTCTAGAGGGAATTTAGTTAGTTTTAGTTAGTATGGAGTGTGTGGCTGTAATAAATGACTATTAAGCCAAATGTAGCTAACAATTATCTGGAGGCTGGAAGCTACTTTTGTTTGTAAAATTTTCATAGGTAGACAAAAATTTGTTTGTTAATTTGTTAATTCGAGATCCTATTATTTTGGATCTTGAACCAAATGTATTTGTCGTCACATTATTAATAAAGAGGGCTTTGTGCAAGATTAGGGAGGGAGATGGCGATTGTCTTAATTTATTATTTTTCAAAAGATTTGTACCAAAAAAATAATATCTGCAATCCATTGTTATTTCTTCTATAACTCTGTGTGTACACATATTTATAGTTAATGCTTTTTTTTTTTAAAGTTTGTGAGGTATATCAATTACGTTGAGTTCTTGTAGGAGGACGTAGAAGGGAGAAGAAGTGCCTATAGAAGGCACAAAGCCACATAAAGGAGCCATAGACACACACAGGGTCGAGAGGAATTGACTTAGACTAGACAGAAACAAGATGGGAAGTAGCCAATACTTAGACAAATTTCTAATTCACTGCAGTGTTCGTCAATTAATGGAGGCCAGGATTGTCTCTAGACAAAATCCCTTAACATAATTCTAACTTGGCGGCCCAGAGGTTGGGCTCACATGAAGGTCACAATATAGTGTACCAAGGTATTACACTGGGTTAGAATGGAGCAGGTGAAGTCCACTCGACTGCTGCCTAACCCGATGACACAAAAATGAGTGTCTAGGCTATGCATTGGGCTCTAATTGCCAAGACACATTGAAAAATATTTTAAAATGGATTTTCATTGTTTGTTATATGGGATTTTACTCCTGAATCATATATGCATAGTGTATGAGTGCTAGATTATAATGTATGGCTCTAAGGGCTATGTAGTGAAGGGATTTGACTTTAGGGGCTATAGAATATTTCTTGAACTCGATGGTTTTGGCTAAGCGCTTATTGTTTAAGGGAACCAATTCCTAAGGGGATGAATTCAACAAATCTAAGGGCAGATTTACATAACTCAATAATTTTTCTATCATGAAACATTTTTAATTTTCATCACTTAGCCATGATTCAAATTCATAAAAACAAAACAAAATCTCTATACTGACTTAAATATATCATGGTCACTTTATGCGATTTTTTTTTTTTAAACTATAGGTGTTTTCTCGAGTGTGGCAAGCACTCTAAGAGTGGTTGGACAACCCAACAACAAACACCTAGGGTGGTTTAACAACCTCCATGAAAATAACCCAGTAATTTATGATCAACAAATTCAATAAAGTTACAATAATCACAACCTCATTAATTTTATTCCCAAAATTCACAATTAATTGAAATAGTTTTAAGTATCAATCATTCATGTAATGTTAGGTGATATTTTTAATAACAATACTTCTAGAATTACTCAGAGAGCACCTAGCTCTTCAATCATAAAATGATCAATAACTGCATCAAATGCATACTATCTTAGCCCCCACTAAATGCATTCACAAGATGATAACATAATAAAGGAAATAAACTTGAAGTAATTTATTTTCGAGAACTAGGCTTTTTTCTTGTCAAAATGTACATAAAACATACATAAATTCCATTTTTAGCCAATGATTTATCTGATTAGTTAACTTGTTATGCTATGAGAACAACAATGGGTAAAAGAACTCTCCTCCCAACCAATGGGAATTGGTTTCTACATCCAAATTCAACCATTTTCACATCTAGGACAGTTATATGATAGTGACCACACTTGATTTTTTTTTTTAACAAGGACGGTTATGATATATTGATGAAACTGATGGAAAAAGATTGGGGCTTTGCCGTAGCAGCCCAGATTACATTCTGCTTACACTTTTAGAGCAGCAGCTGATACTGAACCATTATGGAGGTGATTCTATAGATCTGACCTCATTAATGAACAACCAACCTCTGTCCAGGGCGCTGCCTCTGTTTGCCATCAAGTCCGCTTCGCTGTTTGAAGTTCTGAGAATATGGTAAATTTTTTATGATGCAAAGAATGCGAGGACTCTTTTCAATCTTTCCAGGGTTCTGTTGAGGTCGGCATTTCTGAAGAGCTCTCCATCGATCAGCTTTTTCACGAGGATCTCCGAGTCTCCAAAAATCTGGATGTCCTTGACTCCTTTTTCTCTGGCTATTTGGCAGGCTTTGAGAAGGCTGAGCAGTTCAGCTTGGTTGTTGGTCTTCACACCGAGGCCCCAGGAGAAAGAGTCTTTGGAATGCCCTTCAGGAGAGTAGATGATGCCGCCAGTGCCTGAGGGATCGGGATTTCCTTTTGAAGCCCCGTCGAAGAAGATTGAGCACAGATTTTGAGCTCGCCACCATGCCTGAAAGGAACCATCTGCGTCTCTCATCTTCCAGGCAGGGAGCTCCAGCTTGGGGGAGGGGAGAATATTCCTGAGATGCAGATCAAACTTACCAATCCATCGTTTTTCTGCCTGCTAGAGAAAAGGGTCCTCTTTAACATACTGATGCTGCACCGATTCGAACAACAGGGCTCTGGCCTTAGCTGCTACTTGCAGGGGCGATAAATGGTGATCCGTGAATACCTTCTGGTTGCGGGCCAACCAGATCTTCCAACAGACGTATTTGGGCAGCGCGTTCCAGATTTTATACCAAATCGACTTCTGAGGGATGCGCCGAGGATACCGGTGATTCCAATCAGCGAAGAGGTCTGGAATTGAGGTCTGGGCAGGGGAGGATATGTGAAGGTCGTGGAGCGAAAATCCCCAGACATCTTTTGCAAACTGACAGTCAATGAAAAGGTGTTGAGTTGTCTCAGCATTGCATCTGCAAAGGGTGCACCAGTGAGGGCCAGCGAAGCTTCTTTTGTTTAGGTTGTCACCTGTTAGAATCTTATTGTGGATCAGAGTCCAGGCAAAAAAATTTACTTTCGGGAGAGCTGTAGGATCCCATATACTCTTCCACAAAGCCGGGCTATGGTTGTTGTTCCCCGTTGTCTGATAAGCTTTGTATCCCTCCGCTGCTGTGTATTCGCCAGAGCGTCCCCAACCCCAACGGTCTTGAATCGAACTATGGATCGGGGCGGCGTCGATGAGCAGGTTCATGAGGATTAATTTTTGCTGTTGGAGATGGGCTGGAGGAGCAGGGATTGCCCAATCAACCCAGTCGCCATTCAGATCCCACTTTTATATGTCGCTCAACCTTGTCTTCCCTGCTGCTGTTAACCAATCTCTTAAACCTGCGATTTCTTCATTGTGAATAAGGGAATTTCGCCCCATTATCCTGTCCTGCCAGAGCCTGGTTCCCTTGCCATTCCCTGGAATTCGATAGATGAATCGTTTGAAGTTTTTATTGCTTTTCAGGCAGAGCTTCCACAGCAACGTACAATTGGCTGTGTCTTCCAGGTGGAGGTTTCTCAAGTCGATGGAGTTTGTGTATTTTGCTTGCAGAGTAAGACTTACAGGATGAGTTGGTTCTTTAAAAATTTTCCACAGGATCTTGCTTCCTAAAGCGAGATTGGCCAGGGAAGGATCTCGTATGTTCAAACCTCCTTCGTTGATGGGTTTCTTGACTGTTTCCCAATTGACAAGATGGAGTTTCTTATCATTGCCCCTGCCGCCTTGCCAGAGGAAATTTCGAAGCAGCGTGGAGATTTGATCCATGATATTTTTGGGAGCGAGTAAAAATGCGACTTGGTAGATAATTAAAGAAGAGAGCTGCGATTTAATTAAGATGACCTTACCTCCTTTAGTCAGCCAGTGGCCTCCCCATTTCGAGATCTTGGATTTGAACTTGCAGATAATGTCTGTCCAGAGCGATCTCTTATTGACTCCTAAGATTATGGGAAGACCGAGATATTTAATTTTCTCCCAGTGTGAGTGCCCTTTGAAGCCAAGAGTGTTGGCTATGGCGGAGAGGGCCTGCTGATCTGTGTTCCAACTGAAAACTTCACTTTTGTTTACATTTACTAGTGCCCCTGAGACTTTACAGTAGTTCTTTATGACTTTGTCGAAGGCTTTTGCAATTCTGGTTGAGGCGCCCCCCAGAAGGATCGAATCATCTGCAAATAAAGCATGATTTAGGGAGCTTGTTCTGTTGGAGGATTTAAGTCCCGGGATGGCTCCTATCAATATTTCGGCTTCGAGTTTTCTGCTTAAGGCCTCGGCCAAGATGATATAAAGGTAGGGAGAAAGCGGGCATCCCTGCCTGATGCCCCTCTTGGCTTTGAAGAAGATAGTCGGCCTGCCGTTTATGAGAGGAGCGATCCAGGGGTTGTTCATACAAGCTTTGAGAAGATTGACGAACTGTATGGAGAAGCCAAAGGAGAGCAATACTTTACTGAGGAAAGCTCTATTGACTCTATCAAACGCGTTCGCCATATCAAGCTTTATTATCATGCATTTCTCTTTCCTCTGCTTGCCGGAGTGAATGGTCTCCTGGACTTGAATGACGTTGTCCAGGATATGTCTATCTTTTACAAAGCCTCCTTGGGCAGTAGAGATGATTCTAGGTAGCATAGGTTTCATTCTATTGGCCAACAACTTTGCCAAGATCTTATAAGAAGCGTTACAAAGTGAAATTGGCCTGAATCTGGCAAATGTTTCCGAATTGGAGTCTTTGGGGATCAGGGCAAGGTAGGTTGAGTTTGTGCTGCCACCAACCTTTGCTTTAGACATGAAACCCATTATCATCTTTTGTAGATCATTTTTTATGATATCCCAGCACACTTTATAGAAATGGATGGTAAATCCGTCCGGCCCGAGGGCCTTGTCAGAGTCCATGGACCAGATTGTCTTAATTATTTCTTCCTCTGTAACAGGTTTTCTTAATTCTGCATTGTCTTCATCAGTGACTAGGGAGGGAATGTGATTGAGAAATTCTGTTTCCTCCATTTCATATCCTTGATCCTCCGGGGTGTAGAGCTTCTGGAAGTGATGTGCTGCGGCTTCTTTAACTTGCTGATTGCCCTTGCAGATTTGGCCCGTCGAGGTCTTTATTTCTGATATATGGTTCCTTGAAAGTCTGGCCCTGAACTGCCGATGAAAAAAGGATGTATTGCAATCCCCTCCTTTTAGCCACAGGCTCCTCGACTTCAACCTCCAATATTCTTCCTCGGTTCGGAATGATTGATGGGCTGCTCTCTGCGCTTTGATTTCTTTGTCCAGGTGGTATGCGTTAATATTTTCACTCTCCATATCATTTTGAAGGGAGTGCAAGGCCTGAACTGCGTCGATTCTGAGAGAGGTGGGGTTAATCGCAGGCTTCTTAATCCATGCTTTCAGTGCGATTTTAGTATGCTTCAGCTTTTGCTCCCAGACAAAGCTTGCGGAGCCTGAGATAGGGATATTCCAGGAAGCTTTCACCGTGTCCAGAAACCCTTCTCTTTCAATCCATTGGGGAGAGAATCGAAATGGGATGGGGCCCGAGTCCTCTTCGTCTTCTAAGCAGAGCTGGATAGGCTTATGATCGGATGACAATTTGGGCAGGATCCTTGTTGTAATGATTTTTTTGTTCATGAGCGGGGATTGCACTAAAAATCGGTCAAGTCGGGCTGAGATATGATCTTTACCAATTCTATTATTCGACCAGGTAAATTGACCTTGGATAGGATTGAAGTCTTGGAGGTCCCAAAGCTGAGCAAGCTCCTGCACAACGCCTACCATTAGGTCTCTAGAAATGGAACCTCCTCTTTTTTCTTTGGCATTCAATACAATGTTAAGATCTCCAACGAGGATGATGATGATGGGTGTTTCCTGTTCAAGAAATTCTGCCAAAGATTTCCAGCAGTCTCTCTTTTCTGAGTAGTTTACAGGAACGTAAAGATTGACAAGAGATATAGGTAACTTACTTGGAATGTGGATGAGTTCAGAGTATATCCAGTGCAAGGTCTGATGAGTGCTGATCAGTTGGTATTGTTCCTCTCTCCATAGCGTTGCCAGGCCTCCCGAGGATCCCCGAGCATTGACAGCTATGCCTGTGTTTTTTTTCCATTTTGTTTTACTGATCTCCAGCAGGGCTTGACCTGCTATCTTAGTCTCTTGGAGCATGAGGATATCAGAGGGTTCCGATTGTAATATGTCCTTGACGGCTTCTATTTTGGCGGGGCTCCCCAGTCCTCTGCAATTCCAACAGACTAACTTCATTATTTACCTGTGCTTGGGGTGGAGCCGCCCTTGGAGGACCTGGGCCTATTACTTCTCCCGATTGTCATTTCTATCGTGGATTGGCTCCCTTGAGTTTTGAGCCTTTCTGCCTCTTCTTCTCTTTTTTCCTTGCGGGATCTTCTTCCGGGTCTTTTTAAAGGTCTCTCAAAGAGTTCTTCCTCTGAGGACTTGGAGCTTTCAACTATCTTTTTCTTTGTGGCTTCACCATACGTAGGGCTTGTGGGGCTGCCTTGGGAGACTTCGATGTGGATGATTCCCTTTCCCTCATTGTTTCGCGGAGGGATTTCTTCCAGGTTCTCTCTTTCCTGTTCTATGATTGGTGGATCTTGATGCATCTCCTCGGCTCCTTTTATAATTTCCCCTGTATCCTGAGTTGAGTTGTCGATGTTCCTATCGGGTGTGATTGCGCTTTTCCCTGTGTCTTTCTTAGCTTGGGCAGATCTCTGGACGAGGGTCCATTGATCTCCGTTTTGTTTGGAAGCCTGCTCCTCGGCTTTCTTCTTGCAATTTTTGGCGAAGTTGCCGTAGCCATGACAATGTCTGCATTTAAAAGGAAGCTGTTCATAATCGAGCTCCTGGATGTGCGTCCAACCTACAACCGTGAGTTTAATCGCTTTTGGCAATCCTTCTTCCAGATCCACTTCAACGCAAATATGGGCACAAGAATATTGGTCTCTTCTTACTGCCTGGTCTATGTATTTGCCTAAAGCGTTACCTATGGTCTGAAATGATTTTTGATTCCAGCAGTGGAGAGGCAGATGGGGGAGCCTGACCCACATCGGCACCGCAGAGGGGACGTCTTGAGAGGGGTCAAAATCAGGATTCCATTGATTTAAGTACAGTCCCTGCGGCCCCATGAAGTAGGGGCCATTTCTGAAGATTAGGCTTCTGTCCTCCGAGCTCTCGAAGACGAAGACGAAGTACCCTTTGCCCACGAAGTAACTCTTTACGCCATTTTTAATCAGAGGTTGCTAGTTTCTTTGGGTCCAATCCTCAACGGATTTGGGAGAGGGCCAAAGACCTGTAAACTGGCCAATGAGGCCTTTTTCTGCCAAGTTCAGAGCGGCCTTGCAGATGTCCTCCTCTGGCAGGGCCACAGAGGGGATCTTGTCCAATCTTTTTATGAATTTTTGCTGGGACGCAAAAGGAGCCCTATTTGTTCCATTCAAAATCAGTTTCCTGAAAGCAGAGACTTCAGGCAGCGGATCTCCAGAGGGGGCGGAGCTCCCGGGGGCCTCCATCTGGCAGCTAAGGAGGGGCGAGGCTGTGCGCAGGGGTGCACCAGCCAAAAGGACCACAGACGCACTAGATTGGGTCAGGGGTCTGGATGCTGGCAGGATCTGAGGGAAGCAGGAGGCTGTGCGCAGGGGCACAACAGCCTGGGAGGAGGAGGGGCGCAGAGAACCCTAGGAGGGTCGGGCCGCGCGCAGAGCTTATAGTGACCACACTTGATTTAATACAATATTCCTCTTGGCAATGTCTTTCCTATTCCATCGACATCATCTTGTCTTTTATTGGAGGGTTCCACCAATGTTTCTCTCCTAATGGTGCTGTTTGGAAATTACCGTATTTCTCTCCCACAATAATTCCAACCAGATCTATACTCATTTCTTTAATATTCAGACATTTTATTATTACTTGTGAGGAATTAAGAGCTCAACAACTCACTCTTTGGGCCTCCTTGGCCTTTCATAACTGTTTGGCATGTAAAATTCTCTTTAACACCTTTTCCCACTGTAATTTACATAACTGACTAGGCACACATTATCATTAAAGCAAAAGGAACATTTAAGTACACTATGTACCCATTCTTGACCCTCAATGTGTGTTCCGTAATCTGCATAAGTAAATTTGGTAGGGATTCATAACTAACATCTCATATAATGCAGGTGGTTTCCATTTCAATTCTTCCACATAATAGCCATCATGCAATTTTAGAAAAGAGAACCATTTACCATATTTTGCACAATTTTCCCAAAAATAAAATTAACATAATCTTGCATCCAAATTCATAATCTTCCCAAAGGAAAGCTAACACAAGAGATATTGTTCTTGTGCATGCAAATGCATAATAATCTCTAAAGAGAACTAGCCCAACAACCATCATCTTAGCGCATGTAAAACAATACTCCTTTCAAAAAGGAAACTGGTACCTTAGTTAGTGCATGCAATTATATAAACTTTACTCAAAATAAACTAGCCCCTTAGTTATTTCTTTTTATATGCGATTATGTAGTCTTTTCCTAAAGAGCTAATACCAAAGGTTTTATTCTTATACATGCAAATTGCACGATATTTTCCCAAGAGAACTAGCACACCATTATCTTTTTCCAAAAGAAATTAACATTGTAGCCATTATTTCTATGCATGCAAACTACTATTTTTTCCAGGAATCCACCTCAATAATTTTGTTCCATGCATCTAAAATGATTTCTTTCCAAGAAATTAATCTCAATCGATTATTATTTTCATGCATGCACAACATATTTCTTTCTCTAGAATTCTATCACAATTAGCTATTCCTTTTATGTAAACAAATACATACTCCCTTTTCCAAAAGGAAGTTAATATAAAAACTATTGTTTCTATGCATAAATATTCTTATTTGTTTTCACAATAGTTATAGTCTTCAGTGCATGAAAAGATTTACCACAATCAACTAATATTTTGTGTATGTAAATACAAATTTTTTCTTCTAGAGATTTGTAAAATTAATTACACTTTTGTTGTGCAAGATTCACATGTAACATTTTTCAAGGAAAATGACTTAGGTAATTTAATTCTCTTCCATACAAAAGCCATGAAAACTTTCCAAAAATAATGCACACCGAATATTTTCAAGAAAATAAATATATTTAACCTATGCTCATGCACACAAGAACCATGGAAGTTTTCCAAGAATTTTAACACAATTAGAACATGCAAACACATGTTTTCTTTTCCAAGGGAAGATAACTAAATCTTGCATGCAAAATCACATTTCTTTCTCAAGAAATACAACAACCATTACTTCTTTCCAAGAACACTAACGCATTAGATATCCTTTTCATGCATGCAAAAACACATATTTCCTTTTCAATAACTAAGTTATTTCTTTCCTTCCATGAAAAATCAAATATAATAGATACTATTCTTATGCACATAAGCACTATTCTCTTTAAGAGCCTAATCTTTCTCTTTAAGAATCTAATGTGTAGGAATCATGCAAATATCTTTGGTAATATTTTAAATGAAATAAGTTAGATTATTTTTCCTTTCATAAACAAAGTTTACATGCATTTTTTTCATGGATTCTTTATCTTCCTGTATATAGGGTTTCATGTATTCTTTTGAAGAACTCAAGTACATAGTAGCTATTTTTCTTGCATGTAAACTTATATTTTTTTTCTAGAATTCTAATGCAATAGGATTCCATTCAAATATTCCCAAGGAAACTAATTTATATTTTCACACACAAATCCCTAGATTGCTTTCAAGAAACGACATGGATATTGTCATCAATTAGCCTTTACAATCAACTCTCACCACTTGATTCATTGTTTATTTCTAACATCCATAGGGGTTCTTTCAATGTCTTTTAAAACATTCTATTGTACTCTTCAAGGAAATCCTCACCTTATACATCCTTTCATTATCACACATATCAATACATACATTCCTTCTTTATAAGCAGTGTATTATAACTTTAGTTTTGTTCTTTAAATGCACCATAATCATTTTCGTAATATTATGCAAAGGTTGGTAATTATTATTCATTATCTCTAGTGAGTGGTCAAGATTTTTCATAAATAAAGAAAAAAGTTATTTTCTTTTGTCCACATAAAGCTTCAAATGTCATAAACAAGGTCTTAAAACAAAAATTATCACATACTAGTTCTTAATGCAGTTATTAACATGCATCATGCATCTTATGTCAAAAATAGTCGACTGAATACATTGTTATGCAGTTTTGTTAGAAACATACCAGAGTTGATGCCTACTATCATCGTACCTCTAATTCTTCTTTTCTTCCCTTTTCTCAAAAGGCGTCGGTGCTACAACCTTGTTCTGATACCACCTGTCACATCTACCTTCTAACGGGCCAATTTTTTTACATGCCATTTTTTTTGTCATAGCCTTCAATGAGTGTCCGATCTTGAGCTCCAACTGTTACTCATCGAAGGAATATTATTCCCTTTTCCATATGGGTGGTCCATTTGTCTTAAGTCTAATCTAACAATTGGAAATCTTGATGTCGAATTGAGGAGTAACTACCTTCAGGGTTCTCTTATGGTCCTCCCATTTTCATCTCACAATTGTGGAGAAGGAGCCTCAACTTCGAGGGTTTCAACCTTGAATCCTTTCTAAGCGAAAGCTTGAATGTTCAGTTTTCTTTCTCATCAGAAAACACCAAGTTAATGCCATCAAAATGTACTTATTGTTATTTCTTCCTTGCAGGTATAAAATAGACAATTTTCATGAATGGTTTTTTCTTTCAGTTTGCTAATTCAATTGTATTTGAAGCCATTAATGTTTTCAACTAAAACATACATAATTTCTGTTTGAATTAATTGTGCAAGGTTTAGTTTTCTTTCCATACTCTGTGGGGGGATTAGGTCTTATCCTAGTTTAATCTCACTCAGTACAAGTCTCTAGAGCCTCTAGACCTCGAATAACAAGTATACATATTTTTTTCTTAATCTATTATGTCTTTCACATACCCCTTTGCAATTGAGGTTAACTTCTTTTCTTTCATTTATTTTTCAATGTGCTAGGATTTTATAAGAGACATAACACTGATGTGCTTATTTTTTCTCCACCATTGGCGGGTGATTTCTCAGTCGTTAGTCACAATTTAGATTTTGTTAACTTCTCCAAACCCTAACTCACTATTTATTTTACTGTTTTCTTTTCTTCTATTATAGGGTCTACCTATTCTTGGTATGGTTCTATCGAGTTCCCAACAATTGCATCTTAAATTATATGATGTATTAACTCCAAGTTCTCCTTTTAACTCTTTTTCCCAAATTTGCATTCAGGTCTTGTTTCTAGCAGAAGCACTTATTTACAGAGACATTTGTCATTAAATATGCTATCTCCTTTGAGTTTTATTGATATTGATTTTTCAAGATTAGGGTTTTAATCTTAGAGTTCTTAGTTTGGTTGATTTTATGGCTACGACGATTCGACTAAACTGTCAATATGTAAAGGAATTATTCACTTGGTTCTTTAATGGCCTTCGACCTAGTCAACCTATTAGAAAATTATATATTACAGAGAAATGGAACACATAAAATATTGCAGAAGCATAAACATAGAAAAAACATAAAGCAAGAGAGACACAGATATATGTTTTTCACCCAATTTGGGCTATGTCCATGGAGAAACAACCAATCCTTCCTTTTATATTATCCAACAAAATGAAGAGATACAACCTACAATAGATCTGCTATAATTTCCTCTCCTCTCTCTTTCTTGCTTAGAATACACATATACACATCCGAAATACAATTCCCTCATATATAGTGAGGGGTTTCCTTCTAGCATGCAAAACACTAAATTATACATAACTTCTACCATCAGATTATCTGCCCAATGAATGACCCTGATTGACTATGAAATTACAATATTTTACAAGGCAATTTTACATCTATTTTTAGCTTTAGAGTGTTTCCCCCAAACCCTCGCTAAGGGTGGGCTCATAAAATCACTATCCCCCCCCCCACCTAGACTCCCCTGATGACGATTAAATGGGTGGAACCGGGGCCTAATGCGCAGTTACCTCTAAATAAATAACATAATTAGGCTCCACACCCAACAATTTCCCACTTGGATATTGATTATAGAAACTCCATCGGTGCTTCATTTGTTGGACAATGCTTCCACTTTGGACCTGGTTGTTTCTCATTTGCATCATCATACTTGAAGACCAATTGAAACTGAGAAGAACCTTAGTTTCTCCCTAGTTACAAGTTTTGTTAACATATCTACAGGATTATGGCTAGGGTGTATCTTTTCCAGCTTCAACTGTCCATCTTCCAACACTAACCATATGAAATGGTACTTGAGTTGTATATGTTTAGTCTTGGAATGAAATGTTGTGTTCTTTGCAAGATGAATGAACCTACGGTTGTCACTGTATAGCTTTCCCATCTCCTTATTCTTACCCAATTCATCCATAAACCTTTGCAACCAAGTCATTTCTTTACTAGCCTCTAGAACAACAACATACTTTGCTTTCATCGTTGAAAGTACAACAACACTTTGCATTTTTGAAACCCAACTAACAACTATTCCACCTATAGTGAACACATACCCTGTGGTGCTCCTCCTATTATCTCTATCACTTGCCATATCTGCATCAACATATCCCTGTAGAGCAATGTTCAAACCACCAAAGCATAATGCTTGATTTGTGGTACCTCTCAAATACCTAACAATCCACTTCATTGGCATCCAATGTTCTTTTCCTGGATTGTTCATGTACCTTCTTACAACTCCCACTGCATGTGCAATATCGGGCATTGTGTAGAACATTGCATACATTAAGCTTCCAATTGTTCATGGATATGGAACTTTAGACATATAATTCATCTATTCCTGAGTCTTGGTACATATATCCTTAGTTTTAAATGGCTAGCCAAAGGTGTACTAATTGGTTTTTCATTCTACATATTAAATCTTTCCAACACCTTTTATATGTACTCACTTTGAGACAATGTTAATTTGTGTTTTTTCCCATCTCTAGTTATTATCATACCAAGGATTTGTTTTGCATCACCGAAATACTTTATTGCAAATGAATTTCCAATTTTTCTTTGAGCACATTTACTTCCTGCATGTTAGGCCCTGCAACAAGCATGTTATTTACATACAATAACAATATAATATAGCTACCATCATTTTTCCTTTTGAGATATACACAATGATTAGAGTGACATATATTATAACCTTGTTTAGATATAAACCTGTCAAATTTTACATACCACTGCCTTGAATCCTATTTTAAGCCATACAAGCTCTTCTTCAACCTGCACACTAGTTTCTCCTTCCCTTTGTTCTCATATCCTTACAGTTGCTGCATATACATCTCTTCCTCCGAATCCCCATGGAGAAACATTGTCTTTACATCTAACTACTCAAGATGCAAACCTTCTGATGCCACTAAACTTAAAATAGTTCTGATTGAAGTCATTTTAACAACAAGGGAAAATATTTCATCAAAGTCTATACCTTTGTTTTGTGCAAACCCCTTCACCACAAGTCTAGCTTTATACTTTTATCTACCTCCATCTTCTTCCTTCAACCTGTAAACCCATTTATTCTGCAAGGTTGTTTTACCTACAAGAAACCTGAGTAAGTCTTAAGTTTGGTTATGTACCAAGGAGTCCATCTCTTCTTTCATGGCTAGCTCCCACTTCTTCCTGGTTTCTACCTATATTGTTTCGTCATAGCATTCTGGTTCACTAACATCATTCAAAAATACATAATATAATGAAGGAGAGTATCATTCTGGGGGTCTAATTATCCTGGTAGATCTTCTAACACCACTTTCAGGTGTTTGAGGTGTTTGTTCTTGTTGTTGTTGTGGTTGTTGATCATTATGATTTTTAGACACCTTTATTATTTTTGTGATCTCATTAAGCACCGTGTATTCTTTGTTTTCTTTTTCCTGTTACTTTTCTTGCATCTAGTCCTTATACAAGACCCTTTCATTGAATATGGCATCTCTACTCCTAATGATTTTGTGGTTTTCATAATCATATAAGCGATAACCAAAACCATTAACACTAAATCCAATAAAGGTACATTTCTTTGATTTTGCCTCAAGCTTTGTTTTATTTTCTTTATTAATGTGGACAAAGAACTTACAACCAAAAGTATTTAAAAATGAGTAGTTTACCTTTTTACCTGTCCATGCCTCCTTTGGAATACCAGCATCCAAGGAACTTGAAGGCCCTCTATTTATTAGATAAACAATAGTATCTACATCATCTCCCCAAAATTGTAAGGGAAATCCTGCATGAAATCTCTTGCACCTTGCATGCTCCATGATTGTCCTTCTCATCCTTTCTGACACACCATTTTCATGCGGTGTTCCTGGAACTGTCTTCTCTCTCTGAATTCCATGCTCTGAACAATAATTATCAAACTATTTTATGCACTATTCTCTTCCATTGTATGATCTGAGACACTCCAAATTTTTTCTTGTCTCATTCTCAACCAAAGATTTCCATTTCTTGAAAGTATAAAATACATTAGATGTATTTTGAATACAATAAATCCATGTTTTTTTGGTTGCATCATCAATAAAAGTAACATAATAACAAGATCCACCAACAAATGATACTTGAGCAGGTCCCCATACATTTGTATTCACAAGTTCTAGTTTTTCGCTCTTCTTTTCTTTCCCAACTTTGAGAAATATGACTCTCTTCTATTTTCCATAAGCTCAATTCTCACATAAGTCCAAATCAACATGCTTCAAACTCGACAATGGATTTCATGAATGAAGAATTTGCACCCCCCTCACTCATGTGCCTGAGCCTATGATGCCACAATGTTTTATCTGTTCTTGTAGAGGTTAAAGTATTAACAAAATTAGAGATATTATTGCATAAATACAATGTACCAACCTTTTCTCCTTTTGCTGTTACCAGGGCTCCTTTAGTGACCTTCCAGGTTTTATCTGTAAAACTAGTTACACAACCTTCACCTCCTAACTGCCCTATTGAAATTTCATTTTTCTTCAGATATGGAACATGCCTTACCTCCTTCAATTTCCATTGGTTTCCATTATTCAGTTTTATGGAAATTTTACCCATTCCAATGATTTTACAGGGTTTATCATCACCTAGACTAACCTGTCCAAAATCTCCTTGAACATAATCATCAAAATGTATCCTATTAGGTGTGACATGGAATGAGGCCCCTGAATCTACCACCCAAGAATTAATAATATTTTCTAATAAAAGTATCAAAGCATATTGCCACACATCACATGTTACATTCACTTCATGATTTCTCTTGTTGTGTGTCTGCTTCTTTTCCCTTCCGAGACATACAATCTTTCTTTAGGTGTCCTCTCTTCTCGCATTTCGAGCACACTATCCTTGATCTAGACTTGGATCTTCCTTTCCCTGACTTACTGTGATATCTTGGGCTCTTTCCTCTTCCCATTTTTCTTTCCCTAGTCTCTGAATTCCAAGTATTACCTGATGTCTCACTGGAGCTTTTCCATTGAATTTCCTCACTAAGGACGACACTGAAAACATCATCAAAATTTAAATTACTAGATCCAAATACAGTGTTACTAATGGCCATAACTAACCCATTCCAACTTTCTGGTAGTGAGCAAATAAATAATAAATCCCTAACTTCAGCATCAAAATTTGCCCCTACAAAGCTTAACTGGCTGGTAACAATATTAAATTCATTTAAATGATTAACAATAGATCCACCTTCTGACATCATATTAAATAAAAGCTTCATAAGAAATATCTTGTTTAAGGCCAACTATTTTTTATATCGTTTGCCCAATGTCGTCATTAAACCCTCTGTTGTCATTTCCTTTCAAATATTAAAGGCTAGTGATGCCATCAGGCACAACCGTATTGTGCCAAGTGCCCTTCTATCTGTCATACTCATTGACTCTATTTTTTTGTTTTGTTTTGTTCAATGGTATGTAAAAATATTTCTAATACAAATAATCTTCCATTTCCATCTTCCATAGTTGGTAGTTTTGGCCGTTAAATTTCTCGAACCTAAACCTACCATCTTCCGCCATTGCTCCCACTCGAACCAGGAGCCCTTCTCTTCTATAAGTTTATTAGCCAAAAAAATCTTCGTCTCTGATACCAATTGTTAGAAAATTATATATTACAGAGTAATGGACCACATAAAATATTGCATAAAGACAAACACAGAAAACACATAAAACAAGAGAGACAGATATATTTTTTCACCCAATTTGGGCTATGTCCACAGAGAAATAGCCTATCCTTCCTTTTATATTATCAAGAAGAATTTAGAGATACAACCTACAATAGATCCGATGTAATTTCCTCTTCTCTCTCACACAATATTCTCTCTCTCTCTCTCTCTCTCATTCAAAATAAGCATATACAATACTGCAATACAATTCCCTCATATATAGCGAGGGGTTGCCTTCTAGTGCAAAAAACCCTAAATTAATCATAAATTATACCGTCAGGTCATCCGCATAGTGAATGACCTAGATTGACTATGAAATTACAATATTTTACAAGTCAAAATGAATGAACCTTCGACCCCCTTGACAACAACTAAACAGGCAATGTTGCCACCCCATTAGGAACTGGGGTCCAACGTGAAAATACCTCTAAATAAATAATATAATCAGGCTCCACACCTGATACAAGCTGCATTTATGGATATGTAGTCCTTTGAACATTGTATTACCTCCTCTCTAATGAACTCTTGTGGTATGGAAAGTTTCGATATATAAAATTTTGTTCAGAAGCTTAGTTACATGGGTTAGCACAAAGCCCTTGTTTTTTAGCAATATTTTTCTCAATAATTTACTTTCAGCTCTATTTAATTCTTCATATTATCACATATATACTTTTCTCTTATGCGATAATTAATTTATCTTGACCCAGTGATGTTAAATGGTTCTTTACTTGGGATGTTTCTTTGTTTATCGACAATTGAAAATGTGAAATTTATAATGTGGGTTTGGGGCTAGTTCCTCACTAAAATATCTTGGTGATATTATCTTCTCTTTTTATAAAATATTACTCTGTTGGTTACCAATACATTTATTAGAAGGTTTTATGCGTTCTTTCCCTTCACATCATACATGCAATTTTCTTTTGATGCATCATTTATAGTGACTGTAATATGTCAAGTTTTATTTAATGGACAAGATATTTCTTAGATTTACTAGAAATTATTAAATCATAACAGAAACAAGATGGGGATTGTTGAGAGTGGATGGTTTCCATAAGATCGTTTGCTTAGAAAACTAACCCCATACTAGTTCCGTTGGTTGAATGTACACACTTTTCAAATTTACTTTTTTGTTTTGTTTTTTTACACAATATGCATACAATAACAAATTTGCTTGTTAGATATGTTTAACTACTTAAAGACCATTAAAATTAATACATGTTTTTCATTTTATTCTTCCCTTATGTAACAAATTCCCTCAATCTTCATCTCATTATGTAACAAATTCCCTCAATCTTCATCCTGATGTAGAATAGTTCTTTTTACAAAATCCAACTATTTGTTTTCATACATGTTCAAACACCTATATCTACACATACCAACTCGTGGACACATAAATATGTATGTACATGTAGCTTCCAAATATAGTGTTCTTGAACTTGGCATATATATTTGTTGATTACTCACTAGCACACAACCTATAATGTTAACCAAAGATAAGATAAGTTAAAAAAATGTATCTAATATGTTCTAGGAATTAAAAGATGGATCTCATAGTCCACCCAACGGTAAGTTAGTTTTCTACTTAGCTACCCCTGAGCCTCTCCTGAAAAAGTCAAAGAACCAAAAATAATTTTCATAGAAAGAACAATCTTTTTGTTTTGTAGTATTCTTCTCAGAGGTGTATAGAGAGAATCCACTTTAGACTGTGGATTAAAAACAACCCTAACAGTAAGAATTGTTGTTAAACAATGTGGATCTGTAGCAAATGATAGAAATAAAAACTTCCAAAGCCCCAATCGATGGAACAGAAATAGTTAAACAACAAAATGGAATAAGAAAATAAGTGCAAGTAACTCCAATAATCCAATGGAAACTAGATATATAAAGAATATATTTTATTAGATGAAACCTATGAACGGAAAAAATAATGTTACCAGTCCCCCTCTATGGGATGGGTTTTGGTTATCCTCAATTTCTTTATCTTTTGTATAGTCTCTCTCATCTATAATGTGTAAAACCCAGCAAACAAAATGCTTGAGCTCAACGAACAATACTTATCAAACTATTTGATGCACTATTCTTCTCTTTGTGAATTCCATGCTTTGAACAATAATTATCAAACTATTTACTGCACTATTCTCTTCCATTGTATGATTTGAGAGACTTCAACTTCTTTCTTGTCTCATTCTCAACCAAAGATTTCCATTTCTTGAAAGTATCAAATACATTAGATGCATTTCGAATACAATAAATCCATGTTTTCCTGGTTGCATCATCAATATAAGTAACATAATAACAAGATCCACCAACAGATGATACTTTAGTAGGTTCCCATACGTTTGTATGCATAAGCACAATTTTTTCTCTCTTCTTTTCTTTCCCAACTTTGAGAAATATGACTCTCTTCTGTTTTTCATAAACACAATTCTCACATAAGTCCAAATCAACATGCTTCAAACCTGGCAACAGAGTTCTTGAGTGAAGAATTTGTATCCCCCCACTCATGTTCCTAAGCCTATGATGCCACAATGTTGTATCTATTCCGTGTGAGGTTAAAGAATTAACAAAATTAGAAATATTATTGCATAAATACAATATACCAACATTTTCTCCTTTTACTATTACAAGGGCTCCTTTAGTGACCTTCGAGGTTTTATCTACAAAATTAGTTACACAACCTTCACCTCCTAACTACCCTATTGAAATTTTATTTTTCTTCAGATATGGAACATGCCTTACCTCCTTCAATAGCCATTGGTTTCCATTATTCAGTTTTATGGAAATTTTACCCATTCCAATGATTTTACAAGGTTTATCATCACCTAGACTAACCTGTCCAAAATCTCCTTGAACATAATCATGAAAATGTTTCCTATTAGGTGTGACATGGAATGAGACCCCTAAATCTACCACCCAAGCATTAATAATGTTTTCTAATAAAAGGATCAAAGCATATTGCAACACATCAGCTGTTACATTCGCTTCATGATTGTTCTTTTGTTGTGTGTCTCCTTCTTTTCCCTTTCGAGACTTACAATCTTTCTTTAGGCGTCCTTTCTTCCCACATTTCTAGCACACTATCCTCAATCTGGACTTGGATCTTCTTTTCCTTGAATTACTGTGATACCATGGGATCTTTCCTCTTCCTATTTTTCTTCCCTTAGTCTCTGCATTCAAAGTATTGCCTGATGTCTCATAGGAGCTTTTCCATCGCATTTCCTCACTAAGGATGGCACTGACAACATCATAAAAAATTTAAGTACTAGATCCAAAGATAGAGTTACTAATGGCCATAACTAATCCATTCCAACTTTCTGGCAGTGAGCACAGAAATAGTAGAGCCCTATCTTCATCATCAAAATTTACCTGTACAAAACTTAACTAGTTGGTAACCATATTAAATTCATTTAAATGATTAGCAATAGATCCACCTTCTCACATATTCATATTAACTAAAAGCTTCATAATAAATACCTTGTTTAAGGCTGATTTTTTTTTATATAGTTTGGTCAATGTCGCCATTAAACCCTCTATTTTTGTTTCCTTTCAAATATTAAAGGCTAGTGACACCATCAGGCACAACCATATTGTTCTAAGAGCCTTTCTGTCTATCATACTCGTTGAATTCTTTTTTTTCTTTTTTCTACTCAGTGGTATGTGTTACACTAAAATTTGTCACCATGACTATTTGCAGTTAGTATGGCTCCATCAACTGTCATACTATCCTCCTTGGCAAGTCTCATACTTCTGCTCTCCATGTCAAACTTCAAGAAAGAGAGAAAGTCTTTTAAAATCTATTTATCTCTGGGTATGCAGTTTCTCTCAACCTTACCTGCGTGTATGCAACCCAAGTTCACAATACCTGCGTACTTGTACACTCTGTATGTAAAGGGGTGGGTGCGTACTCCTGTGAAGGTCAAAAGGCAGGAGTTTCATCTTAAAAAGTTACTTGTGGTCATTTCTAGAGCATTCTAGAAGCTTGTTCGACGTGTATTGAGCGCCTCCAGATGGTTCATGTATCCCTATGAAAGAGGAACTTATCCCATCAAGAGGGGAGCTACCCCATCCAAAGAGGGGCTTATCCCATTGGTGGTGGACCTGATTAACTTCCTCTAGAACACTATAAATACAGGCATTGGGCTAGAAGGAGGGAGGTTAAAAGCTGAATATTCCTAAGGGTAGATGCTGTTGAAATTAGGACTTCCTTGTAGAAGCTTGTGAGGAGAGATTCCCATCCTTTCTTGTTTCATTTGGAAGTGGGTGAGCTTATCAAAGTAAAGGAAAACTCTTGCTAGACCCTGGGAGGGACCTACACAACACCAAGGCTCAGGTTGTAATGGTTTCTTTTGTTTCCTATTAATACAAATAAGTCCATTCTTCTCAACAATTTGTTATTTATGAGTTTTTTCATATACTCCTTGGTTTGTATGTTAAATATGTTTTATTTTATGAGAGATATTCAGGTGCTATGTAATCGTTTGATTGTTAGTGAATGCAGGTTTCGAAGTGAAGGAGGAGCTCATCCGGATTGACGAGGCTAGACTACTACAACAGCGTTGGACTACAGATAGGATCTAAAACACTTGATTTCTCGTGTGATAAATGCATGTTTAGAGAAGGATTGCTCTTAATTGTCTTGTTTGTCACTAGAAAGTCTTAGGCTTCTAGGGGGGTTGGTTTTGTCTGCAAGATTAACTCTTTCCGCATGACAAATTGGCGACTCCGCTGGGGACTCCATTGATGTGATTGATTTTTCCTTTAAGTGACACTTTGATCTGAAAAGAGTCATTTCTTTTTTGGTTTTTGGCTGTTTGACTGTGTATTTGGGTGGGCTAGCTTAGAGTTAAGTTAGAATTTAGTTTTTCTTAATTTTT